>SEYY01015602.1:7500-33136 GCA_009176605.1 Armadillidium nasatum | reverse complement strand
AAAGTCGTGTTGCACGAGCCCTTCTCAATGGAGGAGGTATGTGACTTGAGAGTTCACAAGAGCTATCTATGTCCGTTGTTATAGCGTTAGTATAGAGAGAGTGACGGGCAATTCGACGGGAAGAAGAGATTGGAGAGTTAGTTAAGAAGGAAATTATATATATATTATATAATATATATATTATATTATATTTATATATAATATATATATATATATATATATTATATATATATATATATATATATATATATATATATATATATATATATATATATTAATTATTTATTTACTATTTATAAAAATATAAAAAAAAAAAATTTTTTTTTATTCTTAGGGACACGAGGCTCTGAAATAGTAAGTTTTGAGAACAAGTTCCTAAAGAAGTCGCTCTCCCGCGTCATCGCTCCTGGCCGAGACTCAGAAAAAGTACATTTCAAGAGGAAAATCCCTGCCGCGATTACCAGAAGTAAAGCCTAATAATTATTAATCCGTTAATATTTTCAAAACTGTTGCAAATAGCGAGAAGTGACAAGAGGCAAAAATGGTGGTCCATGATTGGTATTGCCCTATGAGAACTTTTTTCCTTCGAAAATGATCTCCAATATATCGTAAAATGTACTTAGCGTTTTTCATATTTTTTTTTTTTTAAACTTGCTCTTAAAATCGAAAGTTGATTTTTTTCTCATTTAATGGGAGGAAGACTGTCAAAAATAAGTTCTACTGCCTTACATTCATGAAAAGGCTAAAAAAATAAAAGTATTAGCAAAAATTGAGGAAAATTCTGAATTCCTACGGAAGTCGATCCTCATATGGTATTTAACTTTTGCTAAAAGTCACTTATAAAAAATTTTTTTTTTTAATTTTTTTCAGGGACGAGGCTAAAATAATAATTTTTGAGACCAAGTTCCAAAAGAAAGTCGCTCTCCGGCGCCGTCGCTTTAGGCCGAGACTCTGAAAAAGTACATTTCAAGAGGCAAGTCCCTGCCGCGATTGCTAGATGTAAAGCCTAAGATTTATTAATCCGTTAATATCAATCACCGTAGCAGATAGCGAGAAAAAACAAGAGGCAAAAATGGTGACTCGTGATTGGTTTTACCCTATAAGGACTTCATTTCGAAAATGAACTTCAATATATATTAAAATGTACTTAACGTTTATCAGAGTTTTAAAAAAAACTTGCTCATAAAATCTTTTTCTCATTTTCTGGGGGGGGGGTAAACGATAAAAAATAAGTTCTATTGCCTTACCTCCATGAACATGCCAAAAAAATTAATATTAGCAAAAATTGAGAAAATTTCTGAATTCTTAAGGAAGTCGACCCTCATGTGGTACTTAAACGCCTGAAAAATTGAGTTCAAAAAGATAATTTCGGTTTTAGTTGAGTATGGGTCGAGTCTCTTAAGTTTTAATAGGTGAAAGCCTGTGAAACCATTTAGAAGTTTAACTTTTGAAATATTCCTATCAAAGTTTAAGTTTTTAAATTCTTATGACTTTCTTATCAACAGATAGATCGGCTTGATGTTCTAGACACATGAGGATTTGAGACCATTGATTCCAAATTTGTAATCCCGGTTCTTCTGCATATTACCGTTTTTGAGTTAAAGGTCGATATACATACTAAGGTGGTTTGTCGTACTTTCTGAGAATACCAAAGAAAATTATCAACTTTGGGGGCCTATATCTCCTCAACCGTAGCAGATAGAGGAACGATCGAAGAAGGCTTTCAAGTTCTAAAAGACACGTACAATTCAGATATTGAATATTTTATGCTCTATCTCTCGTAATTTAGAAATTGTAAGAAATCACAGAACCTGATTTTGACAAAAAAAAATTAATATTTTTTTTTTTAAAGGACCATATCTCCTCTGAGGTTGCAGTGTTTGTTGATATGAAGAATGATATTGACCAAAGTTCAATAAGAAAATTTATTATTCGTTATAATTTTTCAGTATTTTTTTTTTTTAAAGTAAATTAACTGAAAGTCAATAAAATTATTTTTTATAAAGCAACACATCTTTCCACTCAATGTACTTACGGCTGTAAAATGGAAATTAAATATTTAAAAAAAAAAAAAAAGTTAAGTTAGAAGTAACTTCTGGTCAATAAGAGTGATTACTTCGTCACAGTCAAGTCAAATGACGAATAGTTCTTTGCATGGTTCTAGAGGCTTGGAACCCTTTTAACCAGTTTTCCTTTCTTCCCACGTAGCACGTACGATTGCAGGAATGCTAAAACTTTCTGCAATCGACCACCACCCTGCATCATGCTGGATATGATGCAATATATAATATATATATATATATATATATATAATATTATATATATATATATATATATATATATATATATATATTATATATATATATATATATATATATATATGAAAATAGCACAAATATTGCTTAAATTTTATTTTAGAAAGGAGCAGAAAACTACTTAAAATTTCTAGAAGTAAAAAAATAAATATCGTTAGTTCGATACTGATGATAAAATATCGATATTTTGGTTTTGAAAATATCATCGATATTTTTTCGATACTATCCGTAAAAAAATATTTTTATTGATAAATATCGAAATTTTTATGGACTGTTTTATTTATCTTATCAATGAGTGGATTTGGATTGGATTCTTGTAATGTAGTTTGTATGTTGATATGAACTCTATTAGCGAAGTGTAAATACTAGCTTTCATAGGCTGTAATGAAAGTATGTAATAAATTAATAATATAATTTTTCATTGTGTTTACTTCAGAGAGAGTTTTTATTTTATTTTATCCTTTAGTGTTTTTTCTGCTTTAAAACTTATTATTACAAACACGTTACAAGTTTCCACATTGGGCTACAAGAAATACCTTTAGTTTCAAAATATCCAAGTAAAAAAGTAAGTAGATCATAGTAACGGTTAATAAATTGTCATACATTAAAGTTTTAAAAATGCCTACTATTAGTGCTGTCAAAGAGACTAGTGTTTTATCATAATGAGAATTCATCAAACAGTGCCTACACATTTGAGTTTGGCTTATGTTAGATGACAGACTTTGTCTATGGATGACATCAATATTAAAAAAATGGTAATTCTTTAGCTGTAGGGATATTATTTATTTCAAATTCTTAGAGCAGCCAAGATCTATTGACTGCTAATCAATAGAAGTTAATGAAAAATAAAATTTGAAGGTTATAACCATTTGAAAAATTGTATTTTTTTTCTTGTATATATTAAGTTTCTATTATTTTGTAGATAATGTTAAATCTAGTTGTATAGGACAAATTTATACAGGTAGATTAAAATAATAATCAGAGATAAAGTTAATATATGAATTGCGCTAACTTTTACTATACCTAGATTGGATTTGAATAAAAAATAGCCTATTTCAAAAAATTAAAATTGTAAACTTCAA
This sequence comes from Armadillidium nasatum, assembly GCA_009176605.1. Classification (NCBI taxonomy): domain Eukaryota; kingdom Metazoa; phylum Arthropoda; class Malacostraca; order Isopoda; family Armadillidiidae; genus Armadillidium; species Armadillidium nasatum. The sequence continues at coordinate 29,739 of SEYY01015602.1, read as the reverse complement.
AATTTACAGTTTGATGGTGTGCTGAAGTAATGTTTTAGTCAGAATAACCAAAGTTAATCTTAATTTCAGATTCATTTTTATCACAAATGGAGAAATCAAGAACCAGGCCAGACTCTGACTGCTACTATTATTATTACTCATCATGTAATAAGTAAGTATATATATATATATATATATATATATATATATATATATATATATATAAATATAATATATATAATAAATATAAATACAAATAGAACACAAGGGCCTATCAAGCTGTTCACAAATAATATAACAATAACAATACTAGTACATGCACAAAAGACTAGGTCTATCCCTTCCCTAGTTATCAGTTCATTCATGCAAAGATAAAAGCAAAACCAAGCCCAACTACATGCAACATTCAATGAACCATCACCCACTACAAAAAAACTGCCATTAGGCTTAGTCTTAGGTTGATCTGTTGATCTAAAAATTCATATATACCCACCAATTTGGCTCGTCAAGTTATATTATATAATACCTAAACCATCCATAAATCTATCTAGCCCCCTTTTAAATTTGACAAGAGAATCACAGTCAACAATCTCTTGTGGCAAGTCATTCCAAAAATTAACAACTTATTACTGAAAGAATATTTTCTTAGATCGAATGGCATGGCTTTTTAATTTTCTTATTGTCTCTAGTTACTCTTCCACGGTCCAATAAAAGTATTTTTCAATCTCTGTATTACTGTCAGATGCAAATATTTTGTAAATTTGTATCATATCCCCTCTGAGAAATCTCCTTTCAACTGAGAACATTCCTAATCCTTCAACCTCTCTTCATAGCTCTTATTTTCAAAGCCGAAATCATCCTTGTTGCTCGACGTTGTACTCTCTCCAGCATATCTATGTCTTTTCTTAAATGAGGACCCCAAACCTGTGCACAATACTCTAATGCTGGCCTAACATAGCTATTATATAGCTTGCTTATAACCTCTTTGCTCTTGTAAACTACATTGCGATTAATTATACCTAACATCTTATTAGCTCTATTCCTTGCTTCCAAACATTGATCACCCACCTTCAGATTACTGCTAATAATCACACCTAAATCCTTTTCTTGGTCCACAGTCTCAAGCCACTCCCCATTCATTTCAAATTTAAATCCTTCATTTGAGTAACCTACATGAAGAACTTTACATTTTTTACTATTAAAGTTCATTTGCCACCTCTCTGCCCAACCAAGAAGCCTATCTAGATCACCTTGAAGCTTTATGCATCCATTATTATTCCTTACTGAGGTAACCACTTTGGTATCATCAGCAAACTTAGAAACCTTACATTTAAGACCTTTGTCTAAATCATTTATATATATAAGGAACAAAAGTGGTCCCAGCACAGAACCCTGTGGGACCCCACTCTTCATCGTTTCCCATAATGACTTATTACCATTAAGTAATACACACTGCCTTGTTCTTTAACCACTCTTTAATCCAATTGTGTACCATTCCATCTATACCATACTGCGACAACTTTTGCATCAGCCTAACATGGGGTACCTTATCAAAAGCTTTGCTAAAGTCTAAATATATGACATCAACTGGATCACCCCTGTCTATACATTCAGTAATATATTCCATAAATTCTAGTAGATTTGTCTGACATGATCTACCCTTTCTAAAGCCATGCTGGGAGTTATATAGTATCTTGTTATCATCTAAGTTCTTCTCTATATGACTTTTCAGTAACTTTTCCAAAATTTTCACAACCAGAGATGTTAAACTAACCACATATGCTGTTTTCCAGTCCTCAGGTACCTCTCCAAAAGCAATAGATCACTTAAAAATCAAATACAGTGCCTTTGCAATACTGTTACTCCCCTCTTTTAGAATTCTACCATACACACCATCCAGATCTGCTGCCTTATTCGGGTCAATATGTTCTAGTAAAGATTTAATTTCATTTAACTCAATTTCAAATGCTGCACACCAATTCATTACATGTATACTAGAGCTATTAGTTTCTAAACTGCTATCCAACTTTTCCTCAGTAAACACTGATGCAAAATATATAAAAGGCTTGGGTCCAAGTACAGGCCACTGTACTTAGGACATAGGAACATAGGAAAATAAAGACAGTTAGAAGCCACAAGGGCCTATCGAGACTGTCCCAGTCCAAACAAATAATAATAACAATAACAATACTAGTACATGCACAAAAGACTAGGTCTATCCCTTCCCTAGTTATCAATTCATTCATGCAAAGATAAAAGCAAAACCAAGCCCAACTACACATGCAGCATTAAATGAACCATCACCCACTACGAAAAAACTGCCATTAGGCTTAGTCATAGGTTGATCTGTTGATTTAAATTCATATATACCCACCAATTTTGCTTAGTCAAGTTATATAATACCTAAACCATCCATAAATCTATCTAGCCCCCTTTTAAATTTGACAAGAGAATCACAGTCAACAATCTCTTCTGGCAAGTCATTCCAAAAATTAACAACTCTATTACTGAAAGAATATTTTCTTAGATCGAGATGGCATGGCTTCTTTTTAATTTTCTTATCATGTCCTCTAGTTACTCTTCCACGGTCCAATATAAAGTATTTTTCAATCTCTTTAGTACAAGTACAAGATAATGGATTATACCTAATTAAGTGCAAGTGCATGTACATTAAAAAATTTTTTTTATAAAACTGTAGTCATTAAATTGTTCAGATCCATTCCTAAATTCTTATTATTAAATAATGAATAAAATTATTTGAAAATAATTAAGCTTTTATTAATTCTGTAAAACTATTTTAATTCTTTATTTTCAAGGGGAAAAAATTAAAATAATTTATTAATTGTTAGTTATTTTTGCATTTCACAAACATTGAGAATTTCAAAATTTGTCAATCAATCAACATCAGTCAGGATGAATGACTTTGCCTGTGAAGATTTTTTCCACACGTGCAGAAGATGCTGGAATAATCAAATATTTTTATGACACCTTTGCCAGTGTTGGAAACATTTTTTTCTGATTGTTTTTTTCCAGTCTATATGTACAGTTGTGAACAAAAGTTCGTTCCTATTAAGCTGGAAATAAATATTTATATAAAATGGAGATCATTTCATAAAAGCTCTATTTTGAATAAAAAGAAAATAAAAACATTGAGAGGGGCTTAATTTAACTGTGATTGGCTGAACCTGAGATGATCTCCATTTTATATAAATATTTATTTCCAGCTTAATAGGAACGAACTTTTGTTCACGACTGTACATTCCTTTCTTCAGAAATGCAATGTTGACTGAAATATTTGTATTTCATTATTGTTGTCCTGCAGTTGGTATTTGTTTGTCATTTTGAATTAAAGAAGCTATGAAGCTGAACAATTTTCTCTTTGGTGAAAAGTTTCCTGAAGTTCTTGGTAAATCCTCTAATAATGCAATAATGATATATAAGTTTTGGAAGCTTTAAAAATGAACTGTGCTATTGCTGTGGACTGACCAGAGCCCTGGCTAATAACCAAGAAAAAGCATGGTTTGCCTGCCAGGGTAAATTGTAAATTATACTTATTCATGGTGGATTAAATCAAACAAAATATAAGAAAATTAAGATTTTAATCCCATTATTCCTTTGTTACATATTGGGTGGGGCAAAATGAATGCAACAAACATTCACTTAAATCACTATTTCCTATCAGAATCTTTTTGAACATTTACATCATAAGTTATAGAATTTGTTGGAGTGAAATGTTCAGGAACAGAGAGCAGTGACGTTGAATATGTTACTGGTCTAAGAGATTGTATTTTAAAAACAGTAGCATATCTATTTTCTATGGCAATAGTTTGATTCTATCTTTTTGAATTGATTTCCCCACTTTGAATTCTCTTTAACTAGTGCTGGAACTTGCTGGTAGGCACAAATATATTATTGCTAGTGTGGGAAGATCATTCTTGTTTGCCTTCCAGAAGGCAATAAGAGTCTTTGTTGATAATTTTTTTAATTATCATATATTTATTCAACTCAGTCAGAGCAAACTCGGTTAAATTTGGACATAGTCTTGTACTGGCTTCTAAATCATCGGAGTCTGCAAGGACAATATCCCACAAAGATGAGAATCCTGAAGATTCAGGTTCCTGAAAATTTTTAAATTTTTGTTACTTAAATTAATACTTAATTTACTATCACCAGTATTTTAATGATGAAACTAGTAATATTAACTTATATTTGCCGAATTAGACTGCAGTGGACATATTTCCATATCGTACTCAGTATTGAAATTGAACTTTATTATACAAAATCTGTAATTTTCTGAAAAAATGCATATAATCATTAATTTAACTGAATGTTGGCTATTCTATTCTATTCCTTGCTTATAATTAAATTTGGGAGACACCAGCTCCAGAAAAATTCCAATCCCTGTCAGTCGCTAACTGTCACTAATATGGAACCCTCCTGTTTCCTTATTCTTTTTTTCTTAAACATTGGATCCATTGCACAAATTTTTCCCTAACTTTAATAAGAATATTTGTTATATTCAGCTGTATACTGTGGCATATATGGTAGAGTGATCAACTCACATGCTTGTGGGTACCAGTTTTATCCCACTTGTTGATCGATCCTAGGTATATACTGTCTAGAAAAGTTCCTCCTTGAATTGGGCAGTGCCTATGAGAAGTAAACTATTTTGTATAAAATAAGTAAATAAATTTATTCTATCAGTGATCTGTTGCAAATATTCCTCCTGAAAAGGCAAACCTTTTTCATTTCATTCCATCCTGAATGATTATTGCATCCCCCTTTCTACTTCTCCTCTCAGGTGTTCCATGTCTCTGTGATTACAAATGATTGTAAGAGATCCTAAGATCTAAGACTAAAGTGGCCCAGATGGCATTCCTTTCCATGTTCTTAGAAAGTATGCATATGAGCTGTCGCCTATCCTCATATTTTTCAATTTTAGAACATGTATTTGTTGAACTGATTCCATAGAAGGGCAGCCACTCTGATACTTCCAATTATCGTCCTATACCTTCTCTTTTATGTCTAAGCTCTGATTTCATGGATCATCTACAGTCTTATTCCCCTTTTCTCTGATCATCAGCCTAGCTTTTTACTATTGAGACCAACTGGTGACATACTTCCCTATTTTGGATTTATGATCTTCTGCAATTAGGAACTATGGGAAGTCTTGACTGGTGGTGCTTGAAAGTATCCAAAGCTTTTAGCAGTCACTACTCCTTATCTTTTCAGTTTCCTGTTTCTCTTTTGATTATTCATATCGAGTTTTCTGAGATCATTCCATATCTACACTTGTTGATAGAGTGACCTCTTTCTCTTTTTGTATTAATTGTGGAGTTCCTCAGGGTTCTGTTTTACCTCCAACTTTATTCTTACTTTTCATCAATGATCTCAGCTGTACTTTCAACAATGTTCATTCATGCCCATGACTCAACTTTGCATTCTTCTACTCATTTCAAATCTGCACCTTCATTTGCATCTGGAGATGATTCTCAACTTCATCAAATTATTTCCCAGTGAGGTCTCCAACTTTGTGAAATTCATCTCTTTAAAAACTCTAACTTCTTCACATCTCTCTCTCTCAACTTCATCTTTCTTATTCTACTCTTCTTGATCTGAATGTGATTTCCCTGTGGGGTTGCTTCTACTTTGTGAAATTCAATTCTTTTAAAAACTTAACATTTCCCTCACAACAGCACCTTCCAACTTTGTCCTCCTTCAGTGTTTCTCCCATCTCACTTGTGAACATTATAAACACCCATGGTCTGAACATAAACAATATATGTATGAGTGAGTTAAGATGTATGGTATACAAATTAATATTAGATTTTTTACTTTCTAATCTGAGGAAAGATTCAGCTCCAGTCCATTCTTTCCCCAATAATTCCACTCTACACTATGTTCTTTTTTTCTTGAGAAGCATCTAAACTTAACTACAAGTATCTGATATCTTGGATGAACTATTATCCTTGTTATATTTCTAAATTTGACAGAAAACATAGTTGCTTTCAATATCTCAAAAAAATCAATTCTTTCACACATCTACCTGACATAATCTTCCATACAACTTGAAATTTCTTCAAAACTATACACCATCAAACCTTTTTTCCTTAATCAAATTTTGTCTTCTTTATAAATGAACTTTAAGATTCAAGAAGAAGGCATATTGTTTCTCACTAAACAGCCTTTAAGAGGCTAGGTCTTCAGGTGTACCTTAAAAATTGTTCCTACCCCCCAGTTTGCTACTGAAACCACCCTGTTCAAGATTTTAAAGTTCTACAACTGCTTTCTTTTCATGTATGCAATTTTCTTTTTTTTGTCTCGCATCATGCATTAAGAGGAATCAATATTAGTTCTGGCTTGAACTGGAATTACAGAAATCTACAACAAAAATTTTGCTTGAACCAGAATATTATACCATGCTGAAAACCATTGGAAAGAGCAGATTCTGAGTTATATGATTCAATTTTTCCATTCTGGGATCTTTCTCTTAAAGTACTCATGAGCAACCATTTTTGACTTGCGATCCTCATACTATTTTTTCAATTGATTGAGGGCCATATAAAACAAAATGTTAATTTTATCCTCTTAATCTAATATTAACCAACATAATTGCATTAATTTAAAAATATACATTTAAATCATTAAATTATATATATATATATATATATATATATATATATATATATATATATATATATATATATATATATATATATATATATATATATATATATATATATATATATATATATAAAATCGTTGAATGACTATTAAAATGGCAAATTCCTTTAAGGGGTGCAGGTTGCTCATGTGTGTCTTAAAGCATGCAAATTTCAAGTGGGAGTACCCAAAACTTGTGATTTTTCACTTTCTAGAAACCCAGCTTTTCAAATCTACTTCTCATATACATATTTCAAATTTCATTTCTCTTTATGGTTTGATTGTTTCACTGTTGACTCTATGAACATTCATTTTTTGTCTCAAAATAAGGAAAAATTTGTCTTGGAAACCTCATTCACAGTAGTTGTTAGATCAGCTTCAAGGAAATTAGAAATTCGGTTCAGGTTGCAAGATTCAATTTCCTCATTAAAATTACCCAAACTATATGAGGGAATCACAGTCATTGTTAACAGTACTATTCTTATTACACATCATTAATGTTTTTGTAGTCCGAGGAAATATTTGCCTAACTTTAATAAGAATAATTTTATATATATATTATATATATATATATATATATATATATATATATATATATATATATATATATATATATATATATATATATATATATATATATATATATATAAATTTTTTTTGTTGAAAATATATTTAATATTTGTAATTGTAAGTGAAAAAATTATAATTCATAAATTTTATTACAAAAAATTATAGGTATCAATAGTATTAATGGAGCAGGGGCTAAAACTAAATAGAGCCTAAGCTTAATTGGATGATAGTAATTCTAAAATGAAGCTGTTAAAACAAATTTACTGCCTCTTCTGCCCTATTGAAAACTGATTCCATAACCCAATGTCATTGTATTTTATAAACTGAGTTGCTTTGGAATACCATGAAGAGATTTCAAATTTTATTATTTCTAGAGACATTCTAATATATATATGTATTCTAATTTTTATTTTTTAAATGTTGCTATAAAAACCATTGAATAAAAATTTCTTTACAGTACAGTTCATGTTTCCATTTTCATTATTTATGTTCCAAAGTACTGTTTCCTGAGAAAAAAAAATAAAGTTTCTGTAATAATATTTTGGAACTAAAAATTTAATTTTGAAAATTTTAAATTTTCTATTCTACCCATATTAAGACTTGTGTTAATGTATTAAAATATTGTTTTAGTTTTCCCAGAGATCCTATGTTGAGGGAAAGAAATATTCAGCTATTGTAATCTTTTTTACTTTCCAAGTCAATAAAATTTTATGTTTTGAAGGATTTTAAGTTTATTTATATTTTTTTTTTTTTTTATTTTAAAGGGAAGTAGTTGCCCTTATCGGCATGAACCTGCGGCATTGAGAAAGGAAACCGTTTGTACATTCTGGTTGAAAGGAAGATGCTCGACACCTCATTGTACCTTCAGACATATGTATCTTTCAGTAAGTTTGGAAAGTTATAGACATTAAAAGTTTCAATTTCTTAAAAGTTCACACTCTTTTCTTTTGTCTTATTTCATTGTAGCTTTATTTTGATATTCAACACCTGTTTCATTAGGTCCTATGCTGCATGTTTAATGTTACTATATGTTTTCTTTTTAAGAAGTTAGAATTTCAATGTTCTATTAATCACTTTTTTTTCAGTGTTTTTCATTATTTTTATTATTATTTTATTCCCCATATTTGTTGTCTCTGATTTAGTTGTTGAATGTTCATTGATAATGATTATTAGTTAGTTTATTTATCTTCGTTTAATGGAAGCCTTTTCTTTCTGATATAAAATTATAAATATTTAAAAATAAAAGCTTGTTATTTATTATTTAAACATATATTTACTGCAGTTTGCAAGGTGAAACAATTTTATCTTAAAAATTAAAATAATTTTTTTATTATTATTAATTTTCTTTTAAAAAATTGTTTGTTATTCATTTGTCAAAACATTTTAATAGTTTTATTGCTTGCAAATTTGTTTCGTATAAGTTGATCTGGCGTTTCTTATTATTATTATTATATTATTATTATTATTATTATTATTATCATCTTATATACATTTTTATGTAGCTACCTTTATTTTTTTTAACATTTTCTAAGTTTTCTTCTATTTTATAGCTTTTATGATTTTCACATTTGCTTATTTTTATTGTAGAAAGATCGTAGCAAAATACCTTGTTTTTATGAAAGTCAACCGAGTGGATGTGAAAAGCGTCACTGCCCATTCATGCATAATTCGGATCTTAATTCTTCAAAGCCTGCAACTAGTGAGTCATTTTTTGTTTTGAAAGTGTAATGAATAGATTTTTAAATGAGCGTATATATATATATATATATATATATATATATATATATATATATATATATATATATATATATATATATATATATATATATATATATATATATATATATATATATATATATATATATATATATATATATATATATATATATATATATATATATATATTAGGGATGGAGTGAAGTATCCATATATATATTTTTAAGTATCGGTATATCGGTATCGGCAAAAAATGACTTCCCAACGCTACCGAATTACCCAGATTTTTTAAAGTAACTTAATCCCATTGGTTTACATTTTTTTGAAAGTTCAATTTCTTTGACTGTATAGTTTTGAATACCATGAAACGATTTTTTCTTGATTTTCCAAATTTTCAATTAATTAATTACTTGATTAACTATTAAATTTTTTGGATTATATTCTGTATCTCTGTAACTACAAATACGATTTTGATCAAATTAGGAGTTAACTCTTTGTACAGCATATATCAATTTGTTCATTTATTTAATTAATTAAATTATGTAAGTTTTGATTAATATTACGCAATATTTTGCTACGTCACGTCTCGAATATTTTTCATTGTTTTTTTTTTTTTTTTTTTTGTTTTTTTTTTTTGTTATGGAAACTGCCCCTTGGAGACAATATCTTAACCGGCCATTGCTGATGACATCCTGGGTTATGCATTCTCCAGAGTATCTGGCAGTTCTCGTTTCTCTGAGTTTTTGCAACGTCTCCGAAATCGCCTTAAGTATTACCCCTAATTTCCGTCCAACATTATTTAAAGAGCAGAACCTTTCTTTTAACCACCTTTTCACCATGGCTGAATTCAAAGTTGCCATATCAACTTGTAAGGATGGTGCCATTGGCCCAGATGGAATTTCGTATGCCATGGTTCGTAAACTTCATCCATCGACTCTACCTTTTCTACCAAATCTGTTTAAAAAGGGAAGGTTTCGATTTAAAAAAAAAAAAAATTTTCATCCGACTCTCCTGAAAATTTCAGTATATATAGCTTTTTTCCCGACGAAAATAGTCGATTCCTAACGTTTTTACGAGGGATTTAATGTTTGGTAGTTATATGGGAATGTTTTTCAAAATTTAAATCTACGGTGAAGCCACAAAAAATATTTTTGGTCTGAAATTTGGAAGATATGTTCCTTATTCTATTGGCTACAAAAACTTCTAATAGACTTTTGCTCCCAGAGTTACAAAAAAAGCAGTATTAGCCCAAGACTGACCCACTATCGAAAGAAATTATTTTTTGAAAAAAAAATTAAAGTTTCAAGGAAAAATATTTAAAAAAAAAAAGTATAATTACTACGTAAATAAATTTTGGCATACTTATAGAGGAGTGTTGGGGCTACAAATTCCTCTTTATACTTTATTCGATCTGATTTGTTTGTTCCGAGATATGATCTCTCAAAAAAGGTTAATTTTTAAGAAAATTTTCAAAAGTTTGAGAGGCTATACCTTCCTTCAAACAATTAGCATTTAATAATGCTCTAAATAAATGTTGTAGACCTATCTCTCCTCTAAACAATATCCAAAATTAATCAAAATCCGTGAGAAGTAAATAATTTTTTTTAAAATAATTTTTTTCTCCGAAAAAAAAAAAAAAAAAAAAAAAAAAAAAAAAAAAAAATATTCGACTGATTATACCTCTTTTTCTGGACGTGATAATCAATATTCGTTCTCAGCGGATCCAAGAGATGGAGCTAAGATTGTTCAGGCCAATTTTCACCTCGTGTGGAAAAATATTTTGATTCAGGGTTTTTTTTTTTTTTTTTTTTTTTTTTTTTTTTTTTTTTTTTTTTTTTTTTTGACCACTAATACCTATGAAACCGTTATAGACTCATAAAAACTAAAAATAGAGCTTTTTTCACCGGGAAAAAAGCTATATTCACTGAAAATTTCAGCTCAATCGGTCAAAAAATAAAAATAAAGTTTGAAATTCGAAACCTCCGCTTAATGGGATTGGGTTTGAAAACTTTTTTGTGTATGGCTTACAGCTTATGTGATTCCTGTCCCAAAACCCAATAAGGAATCACGCAGGGAGATTCCATGCTCCCCATCACCCTCTCGTGATATGTGTAAGTTGCTGGAGAAGATGGTGGTCAGTAGATTGTAACCTCTTTTGGAGAGTTTGCGGGCTTTTTCTGGTTTACAGTTTGGGTTCCACAAACCTCACTCTACCATTGATTCATTGGTCGAATTGACCATGACATTCGGCATGCCTTTTCAGAGAAACGAATGGTGTTGAGCTTGTTTTGGAAAAAGCCTATGAAAACTGCATGGGGGAATGGTATCCTTCTTAAGTTTCATGCCCTCGGACTTAGAGGACAGCTTTCGCTTTTTATCCAATTTCTTTTGTCATCACGAACAATTTGGTTCCGAACTTCCTCAACAGAAGAATATATTGTGAGGGTGTCCCTCAGGGCAGTGCTTTAAGTGTTTTGTTGTTTGCTGTGGAGCATAACTTCTATGTAGTTCTTCTGAACGTCTGATATTAGTTGTACTCTGATGATTTTGTGCTTATCAGGCAAAAAAAACAAAAAAAAAACACGTATTTAGAGCCCCAAATGCAGAGTGCCATTAATGAGGTTGTGGATTGAACCCGGGCTCAAGGTTTCTAGTTTTCATCACTTAATACGACTGCAGTTCTCTTTCTCCGAGGAGGCAGAACGGGTATACCGGTAATTGATCGCTCCCTGTCGTTAAACGATTATGCCATAAGAGTTGCCCCTCAGGTTAAGTTTCTGGAGGTTATCTTGGATCGGAAGCTGTCATATACTCCTCACATCACATATGTAAAGATTACATGCAGGTGTCCACTGGACATTTTACGACATCTTTTGCACAAAGCGTGTAGTTCCAACTGGAAAACGTCTTTTCAGCTTTTCGTGTCTTTGCTGAGTTTAAAAGTCTATGGTCAGGTTTCTCCCTATTTAAGCTACCTGAACCTGTGTAGACAATATTGCTACTGACGCTTTTCTCTCTTCTCCAAAGTTCTGCTTGGAAGCTGAAACTCATGTCATGCCCTTGTCTCTCAGAAGGGAATTTTTGATATGCTCCACCTGTGTACGACTTCTCAGACCTCAGACTTCGGCTCTCTCCTCTTCTGGATGATGTTACCAAGTGTACTTTTCGTTGGCCGTTTGTAGAGATCCGTAGGGTCTTTGATACTTTGCATCTCCCCTATGTCAAAGTCTTTTCTCTCAGTTTCACCCATGACACCCCATGGTTGTTTCCACAGCCTCGCATTTGCATTGCTTTAACTTCCCTGACTAAAACTAAGAATACTGCCTTTCACTTTCGAGACAATTTCTACTTACATGCAGTGATTCACGAGGTACACATTCCCATCTTTACGTAGTTCAAAATCTGCGGAGGATGTGGGAGCAGCTGGTGTCTTTCCAGATCGTACCTTAACCCACACTCTACTTGTGGCTAGGATTTGCCCCTGCTTGGCTTGCCCTGCCAATTATAACCACTTCAGAGCGCTAGGACGACCCTGTACAAATTACTCATAATATAATAGTATATTATATATATATATATATATATATATATATATATATATATATATATATATATATATATATATATATATATATATATATATATATATATATATATATATATATATATATATTATTATATATATATATTTTTTTTTTTTTTTTTTTTTTTTTCAGGCAGACCAAACATGAAGTTGTCAGGAATCGACAAAAGTTTTGAGGTAATTTTTAGCAATGAAGAAACCAAAAAAGATTTTTCTGTATTTTAAAATCTAATGCTGGGGAATATTCATGGCTGTGAAATAGGTACCTAAAACGCTTAACTCTTGACTCACTCCTTTAAATAGTTAAATAGCTAGCTCTATGGGGACTGAGGGAACAGGTGAGGGTTGGTAGCATCATGTGAATCTTTATTTAAAAGAAATTGTATTTGTTGTAACAACAAATTTATATATTGGTGAAAATTAAGAGAGAGAGCTTTTAAATGACATCCTTTGACGTTTTTCTCATATCACCCGTGTTAGGGGAGAGTTTTATAACTCAGTGATATTAAGGAATGTAAGATGGAGCTTTGAGTTCGAATTTCACATACAATAGGAGTAATCCATTCTGCATTTTGACTGGAAGGTTTCTATTCTGGGGATCTCCCCGTATCATAGCGAATGGTAATTCGGTGTTTAGTGAGGAGCATTGATTGAGCGATTTTTAGGATGAAATTCATTTTTAAAGATCTGCTCTGGTATTCCAATTAGAAAGGGAGGCAGCAGCAAAAAAAAAAAATAGTTTATATGACTGCGAGAGGCAGCCTTCCATGGTTGCTTTTATCGTTTGGGCACCTACCATCAAGGGCATCCCATGAGAGTTGTTCATTGGTTAGGTCCTAGCATAGTCTTCCTCGTGGGGAAGGAAGATTAGAAGTGCTTTGTTCCCGGAACATTCCAGAAATTATCTATTAAACCTTTATTTCAAAATGCCACTCTCCTCTGTTGTTAAATTAAAAAATTAAATGGGTTACCAAACCTCTTACCTCCACATGGATATTGAACTCGACTGTTGGGTTTCTTGCTATCCCGAGATCATTCTGAAGCTCAGTACTAGTGAACTCTCTTTTGCTCTTCCTTCACCAGCAGATATTGTTCATCCTTTGTAGTCGTAACCATCTTCTGCTAGGTTCAACGCCTACAGTGCGACTCCTTGCGGATTTAACTATTCTATGTTACTCCTTGAAGTGGGAATTGCAAGTAGGAGGGCTGCCACTAGTATGTACAAAGTACAACGACAACGGTTCATGAAGAATCATGCACATTGGACCTTCGACAACTGAAATCGTGTGTTGTTCACAGACGAAACCAGAGTATGTCTGAGATTTACAGATCGTGATAGAGTCTGGCATAGACATGGCGAACGTTATATCGCAAGCAACCAAATGAAGTGTACATCTCATCTGAGCTGGTGTCACACTTACTCCTCTCCTTGATAAGGTGAACTCTTGGGCCTTTTGACTTACGAACCCTTTGATGACTACCTTTATGTCCATCAAACTGACGCATCACTCATTTTACTTCCGAACTTTGGTAGAATATCTCCTCTTTGAAGAGAACTCAAGTAATTTATTTTAGCACACAGTATCATTCATTTCTTGTCCAGCTCCCTGAAAGCAAACTTAACTATATTCTCAATCTTACTTGTTATTTTGGTGGTAATGTTTGCTTCATTTGGCTTGCACACTTTCATATGCGTAATATCTGGTCATTTCGGATGTTAATTCAAAATTAGATATTTCCATACTTTTGTGTAAATTTAACAGGCTTCTTTATATATATATATATATATATATATATATATATATATATATATATATATATATATATATATATATATATTTATATATATTTATATTTTTATTTTTTTATATATATGAGTGGGTCAAATGAAATCCGCAAATACTTATTATCATGCATTTTATTGAATACAAAGGTATATCATTTTTCATGTAATCTCTTTGATGTGGAATACAAGTGTTTCAGCACTGGAAATGGCCTTCAGCAAAGAAATCTTCTGGGGTTGATCTTTGAAATTCATGCATTGCCTTATTCAACTCTTCATCATACTTGTAATATTTTCATTCAGAGCCTCTCTGAGAGGTTGACTTAGAATAATCTAGAGAAAGGATACATTCAAAAGCCATATTTTGGATGGTTGCAACAAAAACACCTGTACTCAGAAGTCCCACAGTGTTTTGATCTAATTGTAGGACGGAAATGATTTCTCATGAGATCTGCTTGCTTAACACCGCGTTGACTTTCTCCCCTTTGGTATGTTGTGCCCCCATATGACCCCTCATTTATTCCTAAAGAGAGTCTGTATAGTCTTTCTCGCTGATGATTGTGTGCAGAAATTTCTCGATTTGGTTTGGTACTATGACACCATTCTTGCTCTCTCATTTGTTTTTAAGAGTTGATGGTAATAGACCAAGGTTTCATCTCCATTGACAGTAGGTGTTAAAAGCCATCATTTTCAGCTGTGAATTGCTGCAGAAGCTCCTCGCATGCATCAATACTGAGAACTTTCAGTTCTGCTGCAGTTAGCTGGAGTGGTACCCACCTTGTAGAATCTTAATTGAACTGAAGGAGGTCATGGACAGTATAGTGTGGAAGTGTATTGACTGGCATTGCAGAGAGGAAAGTCTTTATTTTTCTTTATTTGATCATCTTAAAATTGCAAAGTTTAGAGAATTATGCTTGAAGAAAGATTTTGAACAAAGTTACAAATTTTTTTTCTTGATTGTTTGATATAATACTTTAGTATTTTTTGAAAGTAAATTTAAAGAAATATAATATTATTCATTTTAAAATATGTGGTAAAGCAACACAATTTTCGATACAACGTACTTTCAGCAGTTAAATTGAAAATTAAATATTAAAAGGAAAAAATGAGTTTGGATGTAGGTAACTTTTGGTCAATAAAGGATGGTGGATATTTCGATGCAGTCAGGGCAATTGGTTCTAAAGGCTGGGAAATCCTTTATAACCAGTTTATTCTCTCGTCCCACTTACGGTTGCAGGAATTTGAATAATTTCTGCAGCTGACACCACCCTGCATCATGCGAGATATGGTGCAGAATAATTATTTATATATATAATATATATATATATATATATATATATATATATATATATATATATATATATATATATATATATATATATATATATATATATATATATATATATATATATATATATATATTATATATATATATATATATATATATAAATAAAAAATAAATAAAAAGACATGCGACACGTTTCCCTACACAATCTCATCATTTCCCTGTTCAACTCTCTGACCCCAAACTTTACCGCTATGCTTAATCTTACATGTATTCTACTGGTAAAATCTAGGGACACTCCCTTCTAAATTTATTCCTCCGACATGTTGCTTGAAAGTTCTGAATTTTAACTTGCCCAGAAACGCCGTTTATCTGATATATTTATAATATATTGGTTTTATTTAAATTATGATTTATAATATATATATATCTATATATATATATATATATATATATATATATTATTATTTATATATATTCCATATTTATATGATATATTCCTTTCATAGTGGTGTGGTCAACCTCCTTGTTTTATTCCTTTATAGCTCTTTAAAATCGTTCTCAACTTGTTGATGAAATCTTTCTTTCTCATAATGTGAGTCCTTTTCCTAAAGTTTTCTTTTACTTCCTTATTCTTTCTTTAATGAAATCTCTTTTTCCTAACTTGTCCATTCTTCCTAATCAAAAAACTTGTGCTTGATCTTCATCGTCTTCAACTCTTTCCGATTCTTCATTCTTTCTGATGGATAAAATTTCCTAGTGTGGTGGTCTCAACGTTGTGAAAAATTTTCTTTATAAACTGTCTTGGTCTCCCATCTCTCCTGTTGACAATATAAATCTTGGGCTTCCTCATATCACAATGGTTGGGAGTTTTGTTTAGACTGCAAGAATTCTTTTCTTCCTCGCAGTTACTCCAATTATACAGGGTTCTCATCCGCCCTTGTATGGAGTACTGCTCTCATATCTGGGATGGCTCAGGTTTCACCCGTCATTTTTGATAAGGTTGAGTCAAAGGCTAAAAGACTTACTAACTGTCCCGCTCTTTCTAATTCTCTTGACTCTTTATCTTTGCAACGTGACGTTGGTGCCTTGTCTCTTTTCTATAGCTCGGCAAATGCTCGAGGGAACTATCCATTCGTATACCTTCACCTTTACGGCGTCCTCGCAGCACAAGGGTTGCATTGTCCGCGCATCAATTTTGCGTGGACACAGGCAACTCCAGGCTTGTTCGCTGCGGTGCCTCCTTCTTTCCTGCCACCTCTGTTTTGTGGAACTCTCCCACCTCCTGTGTTTCCTTCCTAATTTAATCTCAATTTCTTTAAAGCCCGCGTCTGTGCTCACCTGAGAAATTTTCGTTTGGTGGGACCTGAAGGGGTGGTTTTTATTTTTTTTTGTACTCTTTTTACTTCATTTTTATTCTACACCCCTCCTTGAATAGGGCTTTGCCCGTGAGTGGTGGTAATAAATTAATATATATATATATATTATATATATATATATATATATATATATATATATATATATATATATATATATATATATATATATATATATATATATATATAATATATATATATATATATATATATATATATATATAATATACAATAATCTCCTTCATCAGTGCAAACATTGGGGAGAGGAAAATCAAATCATTTGAAAGGAAAAAATACTCGAAGAGGAGCGAAGAGTCTTCAGGATCTTGTTGGAAGTCCAATTGTTATTTCTTATGGGCATCAGACTTCGAATGATTTAACGGGTCCAAATTTAGCTAAATGTTTGTCCGAGTTCGATGGTTTCGAGGCCACTTTACTTACTCTCTTTCGTAACTACCAATACCAACCAGAGTTTATCGAACGGCTGATAACGGTTAATGGTTTGTCTTTCAAGTTAGATGGAGAGTCTGTGTGTTTGAGACCTCAGGTAAATATCTGTTTATCTCACTTAAAGGTAACTGGTTGTCAGTATTCACATTGTTGTTACTGTATTCATATGTGTCTAAAATACTTAATTGGTGATTGTGATGACAATGATTGTATATTTGGTCATCAGTGGCATACAAATCATAATAATAAAATTTTGAAAGAATTCAATCTTACCCTCTTATCCGCTGATAAATTAACGCATCTTTTTAAAACTGTTGTTATTCCAAATTCTAATGATAATAATAAACTTAAGATTTGTAAGAACTATAATGAAAGTGATTGTCAGGATAATGACTGCCGCTTTTTGCATTTATGCTTGAGATTTTTAGCTCAGAAATGTTCAAGTGGAATTTGCAAACTATCTCACAACATAAAAGATAGTAAAGTGGAATTTGTTTTGAATTTGCATGGAGTTTCTACAAATAATAATACAAGGGATATTCTATTAAAAATAACTAATATACCCTCAGTTAAATATAGCATAAAATCTTTAGAGGAAGAAAATTCTGTAGAAGATACTCTTTCAGATTCAAAAAAAATTTCAAGTCCTGCTAAAAGTAATGCAGATGTTTTATTAACCAAAACTAGGTGGGCGTATGATTTAGATGGAGATGTTAAAATAAATGAAATCTGTTTTGATTCAGTAGAAAGTTACTGCGCTAACGAAGAAAGTGGATGTGACAGGCTTCATTGCACTGCACATTTCTACTGGCAGGTTAAATTTCAACAAGTTGGAAGTAGTTACACTTGGTTTAATTTTTCAGAAAAACAGGCAATAGCATTGGAGAAGGCCTTTTGTAATCCAAGTAATTTGAAAACCCAGCTTCCTGTGGTTGACCCAACAAGTTCTAAAAAAGGCCTACTTGTAGTATTAAAAGGGAGAAGTTTGTGGGAAGCAGATTTTCAAACTATGAAAATAAGTTTGGTTGGTGGCAAAGAAATCTTAGAAATTAGACGTTTGTGTTCAAAGGCTTGTGTTTTCAAATGGTACTTTTTAGATATAAATAAGGATTGGATTGAATATGGTTGTAAAGATTTTACTGGAAACCTGCCACATAGTACTATTAATTCTGCTGATATTGAAAATGTTTATAATAATAAAGGAATAACTGTTGATTTTAATGTTAAAAATTGTAATTATACTCTATTTTTTGAATAAAATGACTCAGAAGAATCTACAAACTGGTATTGTTAGGAACGTTAGACGACGCCCTGTGTTTTCGTTGCCATCTGGTGACAATGAAACGGACCTTCCACCTAATTGGGAACCAATGCAAATAGAAGAACGGTGTAGGAGAGTTACATTGCAACCGTCGTCTGAGGAATACAAGAAAATAAATAACTTGATTCAGTCTCGAGGAAATGGAAATGTTTACAACATACTCAAAATAGAACGCATTCAAAATCCTTTTGCTTACAAAGCTTTTCTGATCAAGGTGCAGCAAATGAAAGTAATCTACAAAAACGATGCAATTATTGACATACGACAACTGTTTCATGGAACTGGGTCCGATATTGTCCCAAAAATATGTGATGAAAATTTTGATTGGCGGTTACATGGGTCGAGTAGTGGTCAGGCTTATGGAAGAGGCACTTATTTTGCAATGCAATCGTCATATTCGCACAATTATGCGAAACCAGCTGCAAATGGAGATAGGTTTATGTTTGTTGCGAAAGTTGCTGTAGGAACAACAACACAAGGGAACTCTGGTATCACTAGACCACCTATCAATGTACATTATAATCTTCCATATGATTCCACTGTTGATAATGTTAGTAATCCATCAATAATTGTGAAATATGAGCGACAAGAATACTATCCTGAGTATCTAGTCACTATGAAGTAAGTTTTTAAATAAAATATTTTAAAAACTTGTTACTTAATGTATTTAGTTTTAATGTCTCTATTAATGAAAAACTTCACAACTTGCTTCTATTCAGGTTTATAAATTTTAATTTTCGGAAAAATTTATATTTTGAAGGTTTCGGGAATATATGTATCGTGTATTTACCTTGTCAGAATATATTCAAAATTCAAATTATTGAAATTCAGGAATGTAGAACTCCAAAATGACTATTACAAATTTTCTTTCCTTTCACAGAAGACATACTTTTGCATACTATTTGTCAGTGTGTGTGTGAAAAAATATGCTTGAGTGATTGTTCATGATTGAGTGTGTTTATAGGCGATATTATTCATTTCTTTTCATCATATATTGGATGGATTGGCTTTCCTTCTTCATTTGATGGATGATGTTATTTCTAGAATATTACCTTTCCTTAGGTATTATTTCTTAAAATATTTATAAACTATATTCTTCTTTTAATGCCTTTTAATTCACTTATATCATTATGTGAAATGTAAGGTTAGTTAATTGTTAACGTATGTTACTAAAAGACTAAATCCTAAAATTGCATTTATAATTTCTGAAATAATTGAAAAAATAAAAGAACATTAATCTTCCTATAAAAATAATGTACTGGGATTACTGGACTTTGTTTTCTGCACTGCTGTCTAATTTAGACGTTTTCCTGTTTACTTTAAAAAATGAATGAAAAAAAAAAATGTAAATATTTTTGAGTAGATGGGAAAAATGAGTAGTAAGAAAGTCTCGAATTTTTTAAAAGGAAAATAAGTTTTGAATTTCCTAAATAGGTTTCTCGAATCTTCATTTAACTTCTCATTTAGTTGGTTGTTACTCGTACTTTAACCATGTTTAATTTACCTTTAAAAACAACACAATGCCATCATAAACTCTTTCATGAATTTTGTACTTTTAATTTTTTTTTTTTGCCACCTGTCATTTTTAAAGGTTTAAGCATTTTAAGATAAGTCGCTTTTGCAGAATAAAGAACTTAAGTTTCTTGTTGTAATAATGTTAATAAAACGGATATAGACATGTTAAAGAATTTGTGCAAAGAAATTTGTAATAGCTTTAATTTCTTAATTCTAAAATCTTATGAAAATAAAATTTAATTTCAGAATTGTAGGTAAATTACTGTTTATTATCTCAATTGGTAATTCCTATTTGACTGTTGATATTTAGAAAGTCAAAATAAAGATACAAATTATGAATTTTCCCGAATTCTTCTTGGAGTTGTGAACATCTTTTGTTCAAATTAGCGTGTCAGGAAGTTTTTAACTGTTTATGTAATATAAAATTTTAATCGTTTTATTTCCTAATATAAAGTTCTTGTAAATGAAATTAACTCTTCATCCTTTATAGCTCTTAGTACTTTTCTTTTTTTCTTTATTAAATGAAATAATAAAAATTTGTGGCAGTGAAGGAAATATGATAATTTAAACAGTTTAACCATTTGTTTCTTTCGTATTCTTTGCTACTTCGTAAGCAACAAAACATCCTATTTGTGCTTCTGAAGGAAATAAAAAAATGTAAAAGTTGATACTATTGTTATAAACATTTTGAATATATTTTTTTCCTTCCCTACTTTCCCTCCTTCATTCCTAGAAGTATTTCTGTGATAATTTCCATGATTTCGGTTTCAATGTGGAATCTTTAATTTTGTATGTAAATGTAGGATGGAGTAAAACGGTTGTGCAGTATTTTGTATTGTGTTATGCTCTTTTATCGAGTCTTAAACCTAAAACGATCATTATTACCAGAAAAACGAATACAACAGAGAGGCGTTTCGATTTATAAACTGAAACAGATTTTTCTTGCCTTATTTCGCTCTCTACAGACTTCCATGAAAAATTAACTAGTATTTGATGTCTAGTTATTGAATATAACACGATTTGCATACAATATGAGACAACTACACGGCTGTGAGAATAAATTAGACATGCCTCAAAAAAAAATTTTTTTTTATCAAAACTTTATTAGATTTTTTTTCCTCTCTAATTCCTATAACCTTATATTTGCATAGTTGTCCACTTATTGTTATGCATTAATTTTTGAGCATCTTTCCCCATATATTTAATACTCTTGAAAAATAAAGGAAAATATATTCTTAACTTGCAATTGAAAGATTTTTCCTTAAAATTATTCTACCATGTTTATACTTTTATAATAGTTACTAATCTTAGATACTTCATAATTCTGTTTTCCATTTATCATCCTAATATTTATTTTTTTGCAAACTTTAAATAATAATAAACTTAAATGTAGACTTTTAACATCGAAAATGCAAGATTTATTTTCCATTATATTTTAGGTTTAATCTTCGTCTATTGCATGTTTGTTCAAAACGTTTTTTAGTTTTACATGCTATTTATTTTGTTTGTTTGTCAAATTGTCATTGATTTTTTTTCGGTAACCGATAAGATTTACTATTAATAGGAAAGAATAAAATTGGATTTTTTAAAATAAGAAATCTGATAAAATATCAGAATATTCAGTCAATTTAAGTAGAAGAATGCTAATCCTGTTGAGTAGCAACTGTATGTAACAAAATCGGTGTAAAGTTTTTTTGTATTTGTTCATCGTATATACTATAAAACTAATTTTATTATATATATATATATAATATATATATATATATATATATATATATATATATATATATATATATATATATATATATATATATATATAATATATATATATATATATATTATTCTCATTGATTTATGGTGTCATTCGCTAGATATAAAGAAAAAAGGATTTTAAAAGTCATAAAGTGCCTTATATAATCTTCTTTGCTAAATTATTTCTAATTTAATTAATTCTAATTTAATAATAATAACAAGACGATATGGGTATCCCTACGGGAT
>SEYY01015601.1:12500-18071 GCA_009176605.1 Armadillidium nasatum | reverse complement strand
TTTCATTTTAATTTGGAGCGCGTTGCCAAATATATAAAGATTCCTAAATAATGGAGGTCAGGCTCACATTTAGAGTCCAAAATTATAAAATTTGAATCCTGTATAGGATGATCCATTTGGGGAGAATGAGATTGAAAGGACGAATATGAGTGATGGTTCAAATGTTCCAAAGTTCTATAAGAAATATCTTTATGCTCAGCAATGAGAGCAGAAAGACTTCATGTAGTCCTTCCTATGTAGGTGGCATCGTAGCCACCACACTCGTGTTTGCATATCACTGATGAGCATAAAGTTAAGGGAAGTTTTTCTTTAACTTTTTAACCTTCCAATTTTATTTTCATTAGAAAATACTAATTTGAATTTGAATTGGAGGCAATTTATTTTTTTTAAAAATACATTTAATTCTTCCTTCAATTTCACAGCTCATTCTCCCCATAAAAGGTAATTTAATATACTTAGTAATATTTGGTACTATTAATAAAGCAGAGGATTTCGGAAGAAATTTTAAATTTCATTCCTAAATACATTATAAATTACGAATCCAGGGAAAATATTCTTTAGAAATAGCGTTTTCAGGAAGTCTAATTCATTCGAGAGATTAATGTACGAAGATATCTTTTATGCTCTATCGAAAAGTGTTTGAATTAAAGTTAAAGATAAACTTCCCTTACCTTTATACTCATCAGTGATATACAAATGTAAGTGCGGTATCTGCGATGCCACCTACATAGGAAATACTACACAATATGTTTCTGTTCGCATTGCTGAGCATAAAGGTATCCCTTATAGAATTTTGGAACATTTGAGCCATCCCTATTTTCAGCCATTAACTCTCATTCTCTTCCAAAGGATCATCCTATTACAGGATTCAAATTTTAATAATTTTGGACTCTGAAATGTGAATCTGACCTCCATTGTTTAGAATCCTTTATATTTTTGGCACGGGCAAATTCCAAATTGAAATGAAAACTTTCCATTCAGAAAATATTTTGACATTCAAGTAGAATTTTGTAAATTGGTCATCCTGTTTTATACTTATTTCTATATAATAATTTCATTCATTTATTTATTGATATAACTTTTATGTAATTTTTTTTTTAAATTTTATATATGTCGAAATTTTAAATTTATATTTTTCATTATGCTCATAGCCTTGATAATGGTTAGAAGTATTGAATCGCCAGAAACTAGTCGACAATAAATTAAGCTTGGATTTGTTTAGCTATATATTATATATATATATATATATATATATATATATATATATATATATATATATATATATATATATATATATATATATATATATATATATATATATATATATATATATATATATATATATATATATATATATATACTATATATATAGACTTTAGTATAAAGAAAACGAGATAGATAGATAGATAAATAGATAGATAGAGAGAGAGAGAGAGAGAGAGAGAGAGAGAGAGAGAGAAAGAGAAATGGATATATGTTATAACTTTCTTAAAATGTTGCTTACTATTCTATAAGATAATATCAGTGAGTATTTTCTTTGGGCAGATACTATGATAAAATAAATTATATTTTTACCATAATTAGAAGTAAGATTAAAATCATTTTATAACATACCAGAATTAATATTTTTTTTCTTTTTTTTATTTAAATAAAAATTTTTAAAAAAAGCATGACTTGTTATCAGTGAAAGAAACAAAAACAAAAAAATAAATAAAAAATAAAAAAAATAATTAAATTTAAACTTTTAAATCAATAAATAACATTGAAAAAATTATATTCAACAGTAAATACTATACATAAATAGATAAATACATATATAAATACATCAATAGAGCTTTATTTTATATACCTATTTATATGAAGGCTATATATATATATATATATATATATATATATATATATATATATATATATATATATATATATATATATATATATATATATATATATATATATATATATATATATATATATATATATATATATATATATATATATATATATATAATATATATATATATAGTTATAAATAACCCTAAAATGTGAGAGAGAGAAATAGGCCTAAGTTGTGCTAAGAACATCATAAAGTAAAAACATTGGTTGTTTCTTCTCTTATTTGTTTCTTCCAGTGGCTCGATAAGGATCCTCGGATCTTTTAGGATCGAAAGCTTGCCTATTTTTAATCTTTAGTCATTTAGCAACTTTACTTATTGCTATTGACGTTTTATTGTTTTACTTTATAATGTTTTTTGTTGGTTCTTAGCACCACTTAATCCGATTTCTCTCTCTCTCACATTTTAGTGGTCTTTTTGAACTATATATATATATATATATATATATATATATATATATATATATATATATATATATATATATATATATATATATATATATATATATATATATATATATATATATATATATATATATATATATATATATATATATATATATATATATATATATATATATAATATATATATAGGGTGATAGGGTGATCCGGACCATTCCGTTTCACTCTGTTGTACTTTATTTCGTTCTTTTTCGCTTATATATATATATATATATATATATATATATATATATATATATATATATATATATATATATATATATATATATATATATATATATATATATATATATATATATATATATATATATATATATATATATTTTACAGAAATTTCCCGACAAACTCTTCCTAATTTCCAGTTTCTAAACTTTAAGTTTAATTTTCTTATGGTAATAATAATAATAATAATAATAATAATAATAATAATAATAATAATAATAATAATAATAATAATAATAATAATAATAATAATAATATATTATTATTATTATTATTATTATTATTATTATTATTATTATTATTATTATTAATCATAATAATTGTAAATTTAATAATAATTTTTTATATATGATGTTACTCATATAGTTAAAGAAGCGACATCAGAATTATTATTATTATTATTATTATTATTATTATTATTATTATTATTATTATTATTATTATTATTATTATTATTATTATTGCAAAAGTACAAACTCTTTGAAAGTTTTGAGGGAGGCATCATATGAATGCAAACTTTCACCACTTATTCTTCATTATTGAAAAAGCTAATTAGAAAATCTAAAACTAATTATTTTGAATACAAATTTAAACATACCCAAAGCGATGCCCAATCAACATGGGGATTAATAAATAACATTTTAAATCGTCACAAAAATAATGAAGATATAATTCTAGAAATATAAATTAAAAGCGAGATAGTGACCGATAAGCAACTCATAGTCAGTGAATTTAATTCCTATTTTACAAGTATAGGAGTTAAAGTTGCAGCAGAAATTCCCCAAGCAAATGTATCTTTAATTATCTAGTAATGAGCAAAGGTCAAAAATTCTTTTTTACAAACATATCAAGTTCCGAAGTCAAATGTGCAATAAACAGTTTGAAAAACAAAAACTCTGACATTCATAGCGTGCCAGACTGGATTTACAAATACTGCATAAATAAATCTCACCAATATTAGCGATCTTCTACAAATACTTCACTTGAGTTAGGTCACTTTCCAGAAGAACTGAAAATAGCAAAAGTTATTCCCGTTCCTAAAACCGTTGACACTGCAATTCCTAAAAACTTCTGTCCTATATCTATCCAACATACAATTGGTAAAATGTTCGAGAAATTGGTGCATACACAACTTACAAATTACTTTTACGAGAGTGGACTTTTACAGATTTAGTTTGGATTTACAGAAAAAAAAACATAGTAAAGAAGAAGTTCTAACTCTTCTTTCTGAAAATATATATGCAGACCACTAAACGGCAAACAAACATGCGTACTACTATTATTGGATTTTTCAAAAGTATTTGATGTTGTTCCTCACAACTTACTCCTACATAAGTTGGATAGGCTTTGTGCTTCGAAAGATTCCCTTACCAGGTTCCGGTCATACTTATCTGGTAGAACACAATACGTGAAACTAAGAGACGTATCATCTTCACTGGCCCCAATTTCTCAAGGAGTGCCTCAGGAATCTATTTTGAGTCCACTTTTCTTTAACATATATGCTAATGACTTCCAAAACTATCATAATTCTTTACATTCTCAATACGCTGATAATACCGCAATTCTAATAACAGACCGTAATATAGATGCCCTAAACACAAAAATAAATAACCTATTAGAAAATGTTGTAACATGGGTGGGGCAAATAGACTTTCCCTTAACCTACAAAAAACACAATACTTAATAATGACAAACGTTAAAACTCTTATCAAACTAAATATCTTGACAAGAGATGCAATCATAAATCGAACCACATCTGCAAAACTATTAGGAGTTATTTTCGATGAGAAACTTTCCTTCAAAAACCACATAAATTAAAAAACTTGCATATGTTACATGTGCAATCCTAAAGCTAAAAACTTTATTCCAAAGTATGTACTAAAAAACCTATATCACAGCCTTGTTTACCCACACCTACCAGATAATTTACCGGTATTATTAATTATTATTATTATTATTATTATTATTATTATTATTTATTATTATTATTATTATTATTATTAACATAACTGTAGTTAATCAGCATTTATACAGGTGCTAATAAAATTTTGCCCATTCCTGAGCAGCTTGTAAAAAAATTACTTTATATATATATATATATATATATATATATATATATATATATATATATATATATATATATATATATATATATATTATATATATATATATATATATATATATATATATATATATATATATATATATATATACTCTGCACCATACCCCGCATGATGAAGGGTGATGTCGACCGCAGAATGTATCATATTCCTGCAACCTTATATGGGAAGAGAGAAAAACTGATTATAAAAAGGTTCTCAGCCTCTAGAACCATACGAAGAACTATTCTTCATTTGTCCTAACTGCGTCGAAACAACTATCCTTTATCGATCAGAAGTCACCTAGAAGAAGTTTCAGTACTTTCCAATTTTAAACATTTGTTGCTGAAAGTTATTCAAAGAACTATTTGAAAGTTTTCTGGCATCACAATTTATTTATATTCACTTTTAATGGAAAGACCCGATTCGAAAATTTTGTTGTTCCTCTTGAATTTTTTTTTTTTTTTTTTTTTTTTTTTAATATTAATTTTGATTTCATTTATATCATTGATTTCAATTTCAAATGTTTTATTTCAATATAAATTTTAAAATATTTTATTCGACTCATAAAATTATTTTCCTTTTACTTCAAAATAATAATCTGGATTCAGTCCATTGTCTCCCTTCCTCAGACGAAAAACCATTAACATTTCTTCAGAAGACTTCAATTCTTCTGGTCACTTTCCAATCCTTTCTTCGGCTCTTCTCTTTTCTATTTTCCCAGATGTTTCCATGCAACACGTCCGACTCCGACGGCAGTCAGAATATATAATGTTGCATGTTACACACACACTCACACACACACACAATTTCCGATTTAAATATATTTAAAAGATCAAAAGGGAAAGGCTTTTTTCACCTGTCACTTTAATTCTTGAATTCTTTAAAAAAGACGTC
>SEYY01015600.1:242500-245000 GCA_009176605.1 Armadillidium nasatum | reverse complement strand
TATATATATATATTATATATATATATATATATATATATATATATATATATATATATATATATATCAAATATATATTGAATGTCTTCAGTTAAACACCACCCATCAAGAATGTAAAATATTGTGCAATGGATATATATATATATATATATATATATATATATATATATATATATATATATATATATATATATATATATATATATATATATATATATATATATATATATATATATATATATGCCAAAACAAACACTAAGCTTCTATAAACTTTTTTAAGGATGTAAAGCTCTGAAATGAAGAAATATTGGAGAAAAATGAGAGTAGTCTATCTCTCCTTGTCAAGATTTTAGCTTTCGTTTCATTGGAGAAGGTTTCCTCTGAGGAATTAAAAACTTTCTTTTTTTTTTTGTCTATATATTTTATATGTCCTAAAAGGTTTCCCCACACTTGCTTTCCCCTCTGTTTTCTCTTCTTAGATTTTTTTGTTTTTACATTCTTTGAACGGTTCAAAAGACTGTTTATTTTACACGTTGCTTTCTTTGACATATATATATATATATATATATATATATATATATATATATATATATATATATATATATATATATATATATATATATATATATATATATATATATATATATATATATATATATATATATATATATATATATATATATATATATATATATATATATATATATATATATATATATATATATATATATATATATATATATATATATATATATATATAATATATATATATATATATATATATATATATATATATATATATATATATATATATATATATATATATATATATATATATATATATATATATATATATATATATATATATATATATATATATATATATATATATATATATATATATATATAAACATGAAATTCAATATATCTTCTTACTTGTACGGTGTCTACGTCACTATATTAATCAATAAGTCTATCTGTTCTATTCATGTCCATTTTTGTTTGTTACATAAGCAAAGTTGATTTCTCTCTCTATATATATATATATATATATATATATATATATATATATATATATATATATATATATATATATATATATATATATATATATATATATAGTGCAAGAAAGTAATGTTTGTTTGAAATACATTTTATATAAAAATATTTCTTAAAATATTTTTTTAAATTGAATGTGTCTCAAGTAGTTTCTTATTAAATAAATGGGGAACAATCTATCAAAATATTTAGCCACCTGTTTTCATGTATTTGTTTTTTTGTGTATTATTATTATTGTTATTATTAATATAATTGTTATAATTATTATTATTATTATTATTATTATTATTATTATTATTATTATTTTTATTATTATTGTTATTATTATTATTGTTATTATTATTATCATTGAATATAATTATTTAAATTTCAACGTTAATTAATCCTTGTCTAATAAAATTTGTAATATAAAATAAAAATAATAATTATTATTATTATTATTATTATTATATTAATAAAAAAATTTTATTGTAATTTTTTTTTTTTTTTTGTAAATAGCAGTAGCTGTTGGTATTAATTTCAACATTACAAGTACTTTGTCAATTATTATAAAAAGTTTAATATTATTATTATTATTATTATTATTATTATTATTATTATTATTATTATTATTATTATCTGACGTATCTGAATTGATTTTTTAGGCCAATAATATAACGTAGCAAACAATTACTATGATGTCAATCATAAATAATATTATTAAATGTGGCTCGAACGTAACAACTTTGTTACTCACAATAGTATCATTTATACAATAATATAATATTCAGGAAAATTCCTCTTTGAATACAAAAGTATGCATTTGGCCAATTATTCTTATTTATGTATGTAAAATAAATATAGATCTTATGTTCAAAGGGAAAAGTATTAATTAAAAGTCACGCCCATAATATTTATATGAATTTTTATTTTAAAATAATTGTATTATATATATCACCTTATCGAAAATAAGTGAGAAAATTATTATTAGTGCGATAAAGATATATATAATGAATATATATATATATATATATATATATATATATATATATATATATATATATATATATATATATATATATATATATATATATATATATATATATATATATATATATATATATATATATATATATATATAGAGAGAGAAAGAGGAGACAGAGCGAGAGAGCTTATTTATATATAATTGCTTGCTCTTCTAAAATGAGATGATTTATTATTATTATTATTATTATTATTATTATTATTATTATTATTATTATTATTATTATTATTATTATTATTATTATTATTATTATTATTATTATTGTATCATTAATGTATGAATTAACTGTTTGTATATTTTTATTTTTTATTTTTACAAAATCCTACATAAACCCTAACACCCGAAAAAGGAAAAAAAAAAAATCTTAACACTAATTCCAAATTAATGTTTTTAAAATTGAATTTTGAATTAGCATAATTA
>SEYY01015600.1:210000-212500 GCA_009176605.1 Armadillidium nasatum | reverse complement strand
TATATATATATATATATATATATATATATATATATATATATATATATATATATATATATATATATATATATATATATACTCGTTTACATTTCACGCATTATTTAAGTTTCTTTGCGTTCTGACTTTTTTTTTGGGCAGAGATACACACATGAAAAGTTTCCGACACTCTAAATAAATGGAAAGACAAACACACACAAACGCACACACACACATAAACGTAACTCGTGGCTTTCTCATGCATGGAATCAATAATCGCAGATACTCGAGAGCGAAAAAAAAGTCAAAATATGAAAATGTTAAATTTTTGGGGGGAGACAAAAAAAAAATGGGTTTAAAATTATTTAATTCCATATACTTTTAAATATTAATTAGATTTAATAAAGAATATATATATATATATATATATATATATATATATATATATATATATATATATATATATATATATATATATATATATATATATATATATATATATATATATATATATATATATATATATATATATATATATATTTATAAAATAATAATATATTATAAATATTATAATATATATAATATATATATATATATATATATATATATATATATATATATATATATATATATATATATATATATATATATATATATATATATATATATATATATATATATATATATATATATATATATATATATATATATATA
This sequence comes from Armadillidium nasatum, assembly GCA_009176605.1. Lineage (NCBI taxonomy): Eukaryota > Metazoa > Arthropoda > Malacostraca > Isopoda > Armadillidiidae > Armadillidium > Armadillidium nasatum. The sequence goes on along the minus strand of SEYY01015600.1, from coordinate 211,810 downwards.
TATATATATATATATATATATATATTATATATATATATATATATTAGATAAAAGCTTTATAAATAGTAATTTTAAGACTGCTTTGAAACAAATGTAATAATGAACAAATTTATTAGAATATTTTCTTACTTCTAATATTTCAACTTTTGCTTGTGAATATTTCTAATATTTCATCTTGTTATTGTGAATATTTAAATATTTCAAATTATGTTGAATATTTTTTCTTATTACAATGATATTCGAATATTTTAGACTTATCCTATAAAAATATGGATATTTAACTTTATCCTTGAAAAATATTTATGTATTCCATATAATTATAGTGAATATTTGAATATTTCAATTATTTTAGTAAAAATTTGAATATTTAAGCATTTTCGTGAATATTTCAATTTTCCATTTGACAGTGAATGTTTTAAAATTTCAAACTATTTTATCGAATATTATCAATATTTCAACCTATTCAAAAGAATATAAGTATATTCCAATCTATTCTGATGAATTTTTTTATAATACATCTTATTTTAGTGAATATTTGAACCTTTTAAATTACTTATTTGAGAGAAAAAAATTTCATCATATTTTCCTTATTGGAAATAATAATAAAAATAATAATAATAATAATAAATAATAATAATAATAATAATAATAAATAATAATAATAATAATAATAATAATAATAATAATAATAATAATAATAATAATAATAATAATAATAATAATAATAATAATAATAAAAGTAACAACAATAATAATGGTAAAAATAAAAATAATATTTTCATACCTAAAGAGATAAAATAAAACCCAATTTTGCCGATTATATTTTAATCCTATAAGAAAATTCTACCATAAAAACAAATTGTAAATTACATCTTTATAATCTTTAATAGCCTATTATTTTAATCATATATACTATATATATATATATATATATATATATATATATATTATATATATATATATATATATATATATATATATATATATATATAATATATATATATATATATATATATATATATATATATATATATATATATATATATATATATATATATATATATATATATATATATATATATATATATATAATATATATATTATATATATATATATATATATATATATATATATATATATATATATATATATATATATATATATATATATATATATATATATATATATATATATATATATATATATATATATATATATATAATATATATATATATATATATATATATATATATATATATATAATATATATATATATATATATATATATATATATATATATATATATATATATATTATATATATATATATATATATATATATATATATATATATATATATATATATATATATATATATATATATATATATATATATATATATATATATATATATATATATATATATATATATATATATATATATATATATATATATTAAAAAATTAAAAAATTCTATGATGACGAAGCACCAGGTCAGTAATGGAGGGAAAAAGGGACAAAGCTTATGATTTAATGTCTTGAAAAACTGCGATGCTAAAGAAGGAAAAAACAAGATAAATAAAAGAGGAAGAATAGCTTTTAAAAAATAGGGAGATTTAATCCCTTTTTCTTTTGTGTTAATAAGCAAAGAGGCTTATAATCATAATTTATTTTTGATCAATATGGATTTTTATAAATAAGCGTTTTATATTGATATATATATATATATATATATATATATATATATATATATATATATATATATATATATATATATATATATATATATATATATATATATATATATATAT
>SEYY01015600.1:200000-205000 GCA_009176605.1 Armadillidium nasatum | reverse complement strand
GGATGAGGAGGAGGAGGAAAAAAAGGAGGTATATAGATAAGGTCTAACGAAGAAGACGGAAAATCTTTGCCTTGTTTTCGACAATGGCAACGATGACAAAGGCAATCGCACGTTAAAACCAAAAAGATGAGAAGTAGATTTAAAGGGACGTTTAAAAAACGACAAATGTGTTATGAAAACAATTAAAATAAAAAAAATTTTTTTTTTTTTAATAATTTGCTTCAAGGTAACATTGATTTGTAAGAAAGTTACGAAAATTATAGTTAAAAAAAAAAAAAATTTTTTTTTTTAATTATTAATAATAATAATAATATAATAATAATAATAATAATAATAATAATAATATAATAATAATAATAATAATAATAATAATAATAATAATATATAATAATAATAATAATAATAAAATATATATAAAATATAATATTAAATATATATATATATATATATATATATATATATATATATATATATATATATATATATATATATATATATATATATATATATATATATATATATATATCAGTGTAATATAAATATAAGAAAGACTTCCTCAATATATTATTTATAGAACTTCCTTATATACATGGTGATGTATTCCAGTTCTTTAAGTTTATTTTTTTTATTATTGCAGAAATTTCACAAAAAAAAAAAAAAAAAAAAAAAAAAAAAAAAAAAAAATTGAAAAAAAGGAGCAGAATATTCAGCTCTCATATAAATTTCACATTGAGGTTTCGGAAGTTGGGTCTCTGAAGGATGAGATTTATTTTAATAGGTCATATAGAGAAGAAGTTTAGGAATTATGACCCAAAAGATGGGTAAGGGTTAAAGATTTTACCATATATATATATATATATATATATATATATATATATATATATATATATATATATATATATATATATATATATATATATATATATATATATTATATTAAAAAATTAAAAAAAAAAAATAATAATAATAATAATAATAATAATAATATAATAATAATAATAATAATAATAATAATAATAAGAAATAATAATATTTAAAAACGTAATAATTAATTAAGTTATTGTTTAATGTAAAATAGTAATAAAATAATAATGTAATATAATAATAATAATATAATAATAATAATAATAATAATAATAATAATAATAATAATAATAATAATAATAATAATAATAATAATAATAATAATAATAATAGTAATTAATTATTTCAGTTTCTTCGATTTTTATTCTTTTCTTTAATAATTTATTTATTAAAAAATATTTATTAATCATGTATTAAAGTCATATATATATATATATATATATATATATATATATATATATATATATATATATATATATATATATATATATATATATATATATATATATATATATATATATATATATATATATATATATATATATATATTATATATATATATATATTATAATTTAATTTTTTTTTTAGCACATTTTATTTAAAGGCTAAATTAATTCTTTTTATTGAAAAATAAATTTAATTTCATCATTACAATTTTTATTTATTTTATTTTTAAATGATTTTTAAACATAATTAATAAATAATATTTTCGTGCAAATTTTATCTATTGTTCATTTTTTAATTAAATTTTTATTTATTTATATTTTTATTTATTTATTTATAATTTTATTTATTTCGTTAATATTTTTAAAAATAGATAAAAAAATTTTTAAAAAATAATATATATAATATATATATATATATATATATATATATATATATATATATATATATATATATATATATATATATATATATATATATATATATATATATATATATATATATATATATTATATATATATATATATATATATATATATATATATATATATATATATATATATATATATATATATATATATATATATATATATATATATTATATATATATATATATATATATATATATATATATATATATATATATATATATATAAATATATATTATTAATACATTAATTTAATATAATTAAAGTATGTAAAATGCATACATAGGTTTGGTATCAATAAAACTGAAAGAATTTGCTAAATAAACAAATAAAATTTATTTAAAAAAAAAAAAAAAAAAAAAAAAAAAAGCTTAACGTGCTTTACCTTTTAATGATTTTAAAATTACTTTATTACAAAATATAAAATTATGATTATTAAAAATAATTACGACTTTTTCAACGTTTAAATTATATTTTTCTATACCAGATACACGTAATAAAGGTAATAAATATTTCCTATTATTTTTTTTTTTTTAAGTCATATATATATATATATATATATATATATATATATATATATATATATATATATATATATATATATATATATATATATATATATATATATATATATATATATATATATATATATATATATATATACATATATATATTAACGCAGAATATTCTGTTTTTTCTACCTATTTTATTCTCTCAATTTTTTTTACCTTTCTTTCTCTCTTAATTTCTTTTTTTTCTCTCGCTCTCTCTCCCTCTCGCTTTCTCTCAATACACGTTATTTTATTAAAAAGATTCGTATGCAATGCACATGATGAAAGAGTAGAGTTGAATACACTGCTGTTATTCGGCAATAAATAAATCATTATAAACATTTAATTATGATTTATGAGCTAAGAATGCTTATTTCCTTTATATAATAAGGATTTTTTTAAATTATTTTAACTATTTAAAACACACATACAATAAAAATTACAGTTTCATTATTTTTATTTTTATTTTTATTATTATTATTATTATTATTATTATTATTATTATTATTTTTATTATTATTATTATTATTATTATTATTATTATTATATTTATATATATATATATATATATATATATATATATATATATATATATATATATATATATATATATATATATATATATATATATATATATATATATATATCCATAAAAAAAAAAAATTCACTTTGTGAATCAGACGGGGGAAAAAGAAAAAAAAATCTCAATAAATAGTTCCAAATTTTCTACAAATTTTTGTTTTTCTTTTTTCTTTATAGAGAAAATAAATGGAGTTTCCACAGCCCTTATTTCATTTCTCCGACTTTAAAGCTATCTATCTTGCCGAGCCATAACTATGAGGAGAAGAGAATCAAAAACAATAGCAAATAATGTCTGAATTCAAGTCTGATTTTGTTTTATGACTTACAAAGTATACACACAAACTTGCATTTGTGTATTAATATATATATATATATATATATATATATATATATATATATATATATATATATATATATATATATATATATATATATATATATATATATATATATATATATATATATATATATATATATATATATATATATATATATATATATATATATATATATATATATATATATATATATATATATATATATATATATATATATATATATATATATATATATATATATATATATATATATATATATATATATATATATATATATAGAGCTAAAATAACCAAAACATTTCTAAATATAATTTATTGTCGACTAGTTTTGGGTGATTTCTATACTTCTACCAAATATCAAGGTTATGAGCATAATGAAGAATATAAATTAAAATTACTACGTATATAAAATGATTCCGAAAGTTCATAAACCTAATTGGCTCATCCCTCCAATTTTATTTGCTATTGACACGGTAAAGTACAATCTGTCAAAATTTTTTATTCCGATTTTAGATTAGCTAACAAAAAATGATTATACAATTAAAAATACATCCTCTTTCGTAACAGAAATCTTAAATTTTCAGGAAGTTAAAATATATATTATGGCAAGTTTCGAAGCTGAAAGTTTGTTTACAAACTTGTCTTTGAGAGAAACATTGGATATCATATTTAGTTCATTATTTAAGAAGGCTTCCACTGTTAATGGTCTGAATAGATCTAGTTTTGAGGAATTATTACACGTTGCGACAGAAGATATAAATTTTTTTTAATGGAAAATTTTATAAGCAGACTGATAGTGTTGTTATGGGTAATCCTTCAAAAGGATCACCCTATATAGGATTTAAATTTATAATTTTGGACTCTGAATGTGAATCTGACCTCCATTCTTAAGAATTCTTATATATTGGGCACCATGCTCTAAATTTGAATGAAAATATTTTTTTGATTCTGAAGTAGAATTTTGTACTTTGGTCGTATTTTTTACTATTTATATATAATAATTTTCATTCATTTATTTATTGATATAACTTGGATGTAAAGTTTCTTTAAAATTTTATCTACATCTACATCTCCTTGGAAGGATTTTCACCCTGCCAGTGGGACTAGCATATTTTGCTATCTGCTCTTAAAAGTCTGTCTCCTAGAGTGTTCCAAAAAATCCTGTTTTTCGGCCAGTTCGTTTCAGTGCCAATCCTTGAGTTTTATTTAAACTCCTAAGTAGGGTTTTCACCCTTTCAATAGGACTAGTACCTTCTCCATCTAACCTCTAAACACTTTCTCAAAGAAGATCTTCTCCAGAAGATCATGCATCTCGGAGCTATACTTTCCCATGCTGGTCCTGGAGTTGTTACAAGCAGAAAGCAATAATTATAGGGCCGGGTTGCTAGTCCTGCTGCCCTTGCTTTTGACTCTCATCGCATGATCCAACCCTGTGGCCTAATCCAAACTCTTCTTTTCTCTTTGTTTCGTCTGATGCTTCTTTCTGTTGTTTTTTTTGTTTTGTTTTTTTCCTTTTCCTATCTGTTTTTAAGTACGTCCGCTCACGAAGACAGACGAATCATAAATACAATTTTATATATTTTGTAATTTTATTTTATATTCTTCATTATGCTCATAGCCTTGATAATGGGTAGAAGTATAGAATCAACCGAAACTAGTCTGCAAATAAATTGTTTAGACTTGTCTTGGTTATTGTATCTATTATTAAATTCCGCCTCAAAAATAGAGGTTCTGTCACTACATATATATATATATATATATATATATATATATATATATATATATATATATAT
>SEYY01015600.1:190000-192500 GCA_009176605.1 Armadillidium nasatum | reverse complement strand
CTTAAAATAATAAGCGTATTGCTTTTCATATAAAACTATTATTATTATTATTATTATTATTATTATTATTATTATTATTATTATTATTATTTTCCTTAGATTATTATTATTATTGTTACTAATAGTATCATTATTGTTATAATTAAGTTATTTTTTCCTTTTAGCAGTTTGCCACTACTCACGGGCAGAGCCCTTTTCAAGGAGGGGGCACATAAAAAAGAGAAAGGAGGAAGAAAACCAGGTGGACATAGACGGAAGCCTTGAAGAGAGGAAGATTAAATACAGGAGGAAAAATAGATGATAGTAGAGAGTTCCACAGAAAAGAGGTGGCTGGGAAAAAGGAGGCTCCACAACGGGCAAGCTTGGGGTTTTCAGCATCCACATAAAATTCTTGCGAAAGAAGGGCATCCCTTGTGCAACACAGATGGCGAAATAGTGGATGAATGCGAGAGGCCAATTCCCTCGAGCACCTGCCATTGTAATACCTATAGAAAAAAGATAGCGAGCCAACGTTACGTCGCAGATATAGAGGGTAAAGAGAGTTTGAATGTAGGGGACAGTTTATTAATCTCTTAGCCTTATATTCAACCCTATCCAGGAGATTGGATGAACCGGAGCCCCCCCAAATGTGAGAACAATACTCCACATAAGGACGAATAAGACCCTTATATAATTGTAGTAACTGCTCAGAAGAAAAATTATCACAACCAGAACAGAATTCACAGTTTCTTAGAGGCCGCCATAACAACCATTGTGATATGTGGTTTCCAAGGCAATTTATTGTTTATATTTATACCAAGAATGTTAATATTATTTACAGGTGAGACGGAAGAGCCATCGAAGAAAATAGGAAAGTTAGAAGGTGCTTTTGAGAGGGAGATGTGAAGAAGTTGAGTTTTTAAAAAGTTAAATTTCACAAGGTTGTTTTGACTCCACCTGGAAATCTCATCCAGATCAGCAAGAATAGAATCGGAAAATTGAAGACGAGAAGCAACTCTAGAAGCAAAATAGGGAACAGATTTGAAATGAGTAGAAGAATGGAGAGTTGAGTCATCAGCATAAGAGTGAATAGAGTTAGAAGTGCAGTGGAGAAGATCGTTTATGAAAAGTAAGAATAAAGTTGGAGATAAAACAGAACCTGAGGAACAGTTGACAGAAAAGGAGGAAGAGGTCGCTCCATCTACAAGTGCCGAAATGGAACGATCTGAGAGAAAACTAGACAAGAGTAAGCAAAGAGAAGGAGGAAACCCAAAGGAAGGGAGCTTGGAGAGCAGCGACGCATGCCATACCAGGTCAAAAGCCTTGGATATGTCAAGCGCCATCACACAAGACTCCCCGAATTCCCTAAGGGCAGAAGACTATAAATCAGTGAGATAGGAAAGTATGTCACCAGTTGACCTCAAGCGTTGAAGCCCATACTGATGATCTGAGAAAAGAGAATGAGACTCCAAATGATCAAGGAAATAAGAGTTGAGGAGAGTTTCAAAAATTTTAGATAGAACACAAGTGAGACCTATAGGTCGATAGATGGAAGGGTGAGAGCTGCTACCTTTTTCCTTGATATGCTGAACATATGCGTGCTTCAAACACTGAGGAAAACTTTTAGTATTAAGGCATAGAGAGTAGAGATGAACGAGGACAGGAGCCATCTCGAAAGCACACTCCCCTAGAACACAAGAGGGAATGCCATCCGGACCACTGGCGTTCCTAACGTTCATAGATTCAGGATCCCATGCACTCGATCATGAGTAATCACAAGTAGAGACATAGGACACATGAGAGGAGAAGGAGTAGGAGGAGGGATGCCAGAATCGAGCAGGATGGAATTACATGAAAAAAGGAGTCCAAATTTCAGAGGGAGTATAAGCTATAGAACCATCAGAGCGAATAAGAGGGGGAAAGGCAGATTTACAGAAGTAATTAGAGATATTTTTGGCAATGGCCAGAAATTTTTATCAGTAGGAGAACCATGGAGTTCAGGGGACTTTCTTTTGGTGAAGGTACAGTTAGTCCTTCAAAGAACATCCCTGTAACGATTCCGAGCTGAATGAAAATTAGCAAGAGCGAGAGGAGAAGAAAAGATTTCCATTCACGATAAGCATTGTCTCTCTCACGAAGGGCAAGAGAACAGTGGCCATTGAACCATGGATTTTGAGGAGAAAAAGATTTAATTGAAGAAGGAATGAACCTGCTCATTCCATCATGGATCACGGCTCCACCTTTTCAGCAGAGACAGAAGCGTCCCCCAAATCAAAGCAAGATTCACTCCAATGATAGTTAGCAAAGAAGCGACGAATTGCCCCCCAATTAGCCCGATTGAAGTGCCAGAAAGTACGTTTAGGGCATGGTAGAGCTGTTGGAGAGAAAGCATTATAACTAAGAGCTATAATATTACTGTTAGAGTTACCGATAGGAAGGAAATTGGAGTATTTATAAGTAACGGGATAGTGGTAAAGCATAAATAAAATGTGTTCAAGAACTGGTTTTTACGATCCGAAAT
>SEYY01015600.1:145000-147500 GCA_009176605.1 Armadillidium nasatum | reverse complement strand
TATAAATGATTAATGTATGAACAATGCATTTCCTCTGTATATGTATATATATATATATATATATATATATATATATATATATATATATATATATATATATATATATATATATATATATATATATATATATATATATATATATATATATATTTATATTTTTTTTTTTTTTTTTTTTTTTATTTTTTTTTATTATTATTATTATTATTATTATTATTATTATTATTATTATTATTATTATTATTATTATTATTATTATTAGTTTTATTATTACCATTACTATTATTTTTAATAGCATTATTATAATCATCCTTTAAGGGTCAATAAGTATTTTAAAAATAATTCTTTTTTGTAATCATTGGTTTTCATTATCTTCATCATTATCACCACATTTCATAATCCAATTCAAAAAAGGTTCTCACTACGTCTTTATCATTATATTATAATATATATATATATATATATATATATATATATATATATATATATATATATATATATATATATATATATATATATATTATATCATTATCATTAGTATTAGCTTATTGTTATCATCATTTGCAATATTTTTTACACTTATTATAATAACTTATATTATCTTCTTAATAATTATTATTAATATATATTATATTATGTATTAAAATTATTACCATACTTATAATTATTATCATTATTACTATTATTATTATTGAAATTGTATTATTATTAATATTATTAATTTTATTTATATCACAAAATTTTAATTATATTATCATCATAATGATTACGAAATTAAATCATAATTTTCTTTCAATAATTAATTTATCATCTTTACATTTTTTCCAATTATCATCATCATCATCACATAAAAAATCATTTAAATAACAAATTACCTTTAATTATGATCATCAAAATCGTAATCTTAACTGAATTGTAGTTATCATCATCATTATCATCATAATTCCATTAAGTCACCTACTATGATTTACTTTTATTTTCAATCATCATCATAGTCATATTTACATAATCAAAATCATTATTTAATGTAAACTTATAATTATCATAATTACTAATGTTTTTAACTTAATTAAAATCCTATTAATTTAAATATTTTACATTTTATTATCAAAATTCTTTCTTGCGAAAGTGAAAAAAAAATATTTGTATTATTTAATAAATGAGATTTGTAAATTAAAAATATTATTTTATTGTAAATTTATATTTATAAATTTATATTTAAATATATCATATATATATATATATATATATATATATATATATATATATATATATATATATATATATATATATATATATATATATATATATATATATATATATATATATATATATATAATATATATATATATATATATATATATATATATATATATATAATATATATATATATATATATATATATATATATATATATATATATATATATATATATATATATATATATATATATATATATATATATATATATATATATATATATATATATATATATATATATATATATATATATATATAATATATATATATATATATATATATATATATATATATATATATATATATATATATATTTTAATTATATAATATAATTATATATTATTATATTATTTATAATATATAATATATAATATATATATATATATATATATATATATATATATATATATATATATATATATATATATATATATATATATAATATATTATATATAATATATAATCAAGAATTTCTTATTTTTTATTTCCCTGTAAACGAACTTGGATAAATAAAGGAAGCTAAAGCAATATAGTAATAATAATAATAATAATAATAATAATAATAATAATAATAATAATAATAATAATAATAATAATAATAATAATAATAATAATAATATAATAATAATAATAATAATAATAATAATAATAATAATAATAATAATAATAATAATAATAATAATAATAATAATAATAATAATAAATAATAATAATAATAATAAAATAAAATAATAATAATAATAATAAATAATAATAATAATAATAATAATAATAATAATAATAATAATAATAATAATAATAATAATAAATAATAATAATAATAATAAATAAAAATGATCATTCATATCATTAATAAATATTTAAAATCAATATTAAAATGTAAAAAATTTTCTAATTTATAGTAAATAATATATTATATATATATATATATATATATATATATATATATATATAATATATATATATATATATATATATATATATATATATATATATATATATATATATATATATATATATATATATATATATATATATATATATATATATATATATATATATATATATATATATATATATATATATATATATATATATATATATATATATATATATAGCCTTATTTTCTTTCCCATTCTTAGATAAATAATAGGGAAATTCTGGTGAAGGCTAACTTGTATCTCACATCTTTGAATCTTGGTCTCCTTTTTGATGCGCTTTTAAGGCCCAGCTGTACGCGTTG
>SEYY01015600.1:130000-132500 GCA_009176605.1 Armadillidium nasatum | reverse complement strand
AAATAAAAAAAAAAAAAAAAAAAAAAAAAAAAAAAAAAAAAAAAAAAAAAAAAAAAAAAAAAAAAAAAAAAAAAAAAAAAAAAAAAAAAAAAAAAAAAAAAAAAAAAAAAAAAAAAAAAAAAAAAAAATAATATTAAATGATAATAATAATAATAAAAAATAAAATAATAATAAATAATAAAAATAATAATAATAAAAAAATAATAATAATACAAAAAAAAATAAAAAGATAATAATTAATAAAAAAAATAATAATGATAAAAATAATAATAAAAATAATAATAAAAATAATAATAATAAAAATAAAATAATAATAATAATAAAAATAATAATAATAATAATAAAAATAAGAGAAGTAATAATAATGAAAGATTTCGCTACTACTCAAACTTCCCTACACTATCGCGTTCCGTGCGACCTCGGGGCGATAAATGAATAGCTGAGACTCATCTGAATTAGTGGCGCTTTTTTTTATGACTATTTTTTTTTATTCAGTATTTTTTCTTATAAAGAATCGCAGACCTTAAAAGCTGAACGCATACCACAGCTTAGATATATTGCTGTATTATATTCTAATTACTTTCTAAAAGCTTTAATATTATCTACTAAATCATCAAACTATTGAAAACGAAAATTTATGCTTTCAGTAAACTTTAACGAGATTAATGGACAAAACGTTATTATTATTATTATTATTATTGATCAGCAACGTTTTTCATACCTTTAAAAATAGTCCTACTCTACTATATATATTCAGTGAAAACTATTTTTGCACTAATATCCATTACTATCGAAATTAAAAATTTATTATAAACACTGAAATTTTTTTTTTTTTAATAAAATATTTGCAGTAAAATATAAATAATAAATATATTTCGCTATGCATATAATTTATAACATGCATTCAGAAATATTTGGTAAACACCATAAAAGCTATGACGTCACCTTTAAACTAATATAAATATTAATACAATTAATTTAACTGTTGTCATAAGAGGAAGTTACTTTCAGTAAAGGAGGGATAAAGTAAAGTGTAAAGGAGAAATAAACTAGCAAAATTGCATTAAAAGGGAACAAAAAAAAATTTATTAAATATTAAAACATAAATACAAATTTAAAGAAAAAATTATAGCCTGTACTAGAAAAAATTATTAGAATTACTAGAAACAGAAACAAAAAATGTATTCTCATATAAAAAAGAAAACATTGCATAATTAATTATTAAAATTTCCATTTAACTTTTATATAACATTATATATATATATATATATATATATATATATATATTATATATATATATATATATATATATATATATATATATATATATATATATATATATATATATATATATTTATTGCATCATATTATTGAAAATTACGGAATTAAGAGATAGTTTTGTTTCATTTACATTTTAGTATCAATACGGTAATATATAAAATCATATTATTTGCATTACTTGGACATTATTATTATTATTATCATTATTATTATATCATTATTATTATTACTAGCCGCCCTATTATTGCTAATTTTTTTCTAAATAATCAAATTAAAATACATAGAGTGAACTGTAACATGGCAGATAAAATCTGTTTTATACATATATCTTTTAACTAATGAAGTCATAATGAGAGAAGGCAAATAACTTTAAGTGTGAGAGATGAGTTTAAGACAGAAAATCAGAAAAAGACGCAGAAGCTAAAGAAAGTAGAACCAAACTAAGAATATTTTAAATTGGCCAAAGAAATTGCTCTTATGTCAAAGATAACGAGTTCGTTAGTAAAAGTTTTAGTTAATAGAATAACAGTTAATATACAGGATTGGTTTAGTTTTAAACTATGTTCATGTGGGAAATAGTTTGAACCGATACTCCATTATAGAGAAGAACTCGAAGAGGGCAGATAGCAGATACCTTTGAATATATAAAGACAAACTGGCTATTATAAAAGAATATTGGCATTTGAGCAAATTTCAAGAATCTTTGGCGCTACCATGCACCGACCAATGAAATTATTTTATTTTTAAGTAATTTAAAGTAGATAATAAAAGTAGCTTTATAATATTTACATAACAGATAAAAGTTGATTTTTTAACTGTACTATCTAAGAAGGAAAAATATTTCAGATATATTAATATAAATTAATTTTCATTGTTGAGGTTTATCCTAAGACGTTATTTCAGGTTTAAATAAAAGAATTAAGGAGGAAGAAGAAAGTGTTAATTTGAAACAAGAAATAAGAGGTCTACACAATGTTATATGAAAACAAATGAATAGAAAACAATTCAGAACTTTAAGGGAAAATATAATATTGAATAATAATAAAACGTATTCATTAGTACATACACTATTTCAAATGGAACAATATATATATATATATATATATATATATATATATATATATATATATATATATATATATATATATATATATATATATATATATATATATATATATATATATATATATATATATATATATATATATATATATATATA
>SEYY01015600.1:105000-110000 GCA_009176605.1 Armadillidium nasatum | reverse complement strand
TTATCATTAATATTATTATTATTATTAGTTGTATTACAAGTATCATTAATACTATTAATACTATTATTAATATTACTATTATTATCATTAATATTATTATTATTATTATAATTATTATTATTATTATTATTGTTGATATCTCTTATTGCTACATTTTATAATCATCCCCCTGATAATTATTTTTATTATGATTATATATTATTAATCATCAGCTGTAGAGGTAATGGGGAATCCGGTTTTTTATTTACATTTTAATTTTTTTGAATTCTATATTTTTCCTTTTATATTCTTCTTTCAATTTTCGTTTTTCTAATGTCGTTTTCTTCAACTCTTTTCGTTTCTTTAATTTTCATCAATATTATTATTATTATTATTATTATTATTATTATTATTATTATTATTATTATTATTATTATTATTATTATTATTATTATTATTATTATTATTATTATTATTATTATTATTATTATTATTATTATTATTATTATTATTATTATTATTATTATTATCATTATTGGTCACTCAGTTACAGACAATTTATTCAACAGAAATTAAAATCAAAAAGAAAATTAATTAAAAATAAAAAAAATTTAATAATATATATATATATATATATATATATATATATATATATATATATATATATATATATATATATATATATATATATATATATATATATATATATTTCATTCACATCCTAAGAAAAGATTGCATGTCTAAATGAACTTAATCTTGGGCAAGCTCAGAAAGCTTGACCGTCTGTCTTATCAAACTGTAAAGCCTATTGACCCGCTGTGCTAATCAGAGGGAAAATGCTATATATATATATATATATATATATATATATATATATATATATATATATATATATATATATATATATATATATATATATATATATATATATATATATATATATTATATATATATATATCATATATACCCTTGAGATCTCGACCCCTTCGCCCTTCGCCCTTAACTATATATATATATATATATATATATATATATATATATATATATTATATATATATATATATATATATATATATATATATATATATATATATATATATATATATATATATATATATATCGGCACTTGTAGTTGGTGCGACCTTTTCCTCTTTTTCTGTCAACTGTGGTGTTCCTGACCACAGTTGACAGAAAAAGAGGAAAAGGTCGCACCAACTACAAGTGCCGATATATATATATATATATATATATATATATATATATATATATATATATATATATATATATATATATATATATATATATATATATTATATATATATATATATATATATATATATATATATATATATATATATATATATATATATATATATATATATATATATATATATATATATATATATATATATATATATATATATATATATATATATATATATATATATATATATATATATATATATATATATATATATATATATATATATATATATATATATATATATATATATATATATATATATATATATATATATATATATATATATATATATTCTACTTTATCTCCAACTTTATTCTTACTTTTCATTAACGATCTTTTCAACTGCACTTGTAACTCTGTTCACTCTTATGCTGATGACTCAGTTCTACATTCTTCTACTCATTTCAAATCTACACCCTCTTTTGCTTCTCGTCTTCAACTTTCCGATTCTATTCTTGCCGATCTGGATGGGATTTCCCGGTGGGATCATAGCAACCTTGTGAAATTTAACTCTTTAAAAACTCAACATATTCACATCTCCCTCTTAAAAACACCTCCCAACTTTCCTATCATCTTCGATTGCTCCCCCGCCTTGCCTGTAAAGAAAAATCATGAGTGTGATAGGTTATGACTCAGTTATAGCAAATGATAGAAAGAGACAAAGTGATTGTTACAGAGTAGTGATGGATCGGATGTCATATTTTCCAATTTGCGGATGCGGATGCGGATGTTGAATTTTGGAGAAGTGCGGATGCGGATGCGGATGCGGATGTTGAATTTTCGAAAGTGCGGATGCGGATGTTGAATTTTCGAAAAGTTCGGATGGGGATGCGGATGCGGATTTTAATTTTGATGCGGATGCGGATGTGGATGCGGATGTTAATTTATATATATATATATATATATAATATATATAATATATATATATATATATATATATATATATAATATATATATATATATATATATATATATATATATATATATATATATATATATATATATATATATATATATATAATATATATATATATATATATATATATATATATATATATATTTCACTATCACCTTTCCCACTTTCGTGAGGTGGTGCCCGCCACAATTCCCTTACAAACATAACTATTCTTACCTTTCAACGCTTTCACCACCTCCCCCCATCTCTGTCTCCACAAATCTTCTACACTCGTCTAAACTCAAATTCCTTCCATCAAAATCACTCTCACTCCATCCATCCATCTCCACTTCGGCCTTCCCCTCCCCCTCCCACTACCCTTCCCCTATCTACATCGGATCTACGTACCTTGCCAACCATTCTGTTCTCTTTCATTCTTCACATATGTCCAAACCATTTTAGCACATCCTCCTCCTCTCTATCAATTGCACCCTTCTTCCATTTACACATCTCCCTTATTCTTTCATTTCTAATCCTATCAATCCTTCTCAATTTATATATCGCTGTCAAATCTTTCATCTCAAAGATATTGAAACTTTTTCTCGACCGAGCACTTATCGTCTATGTTTCACACACATACAATACAGAAGGTGAACACATACATTCAAACATTCTTATCTTTATTTCTTTCGAAATTTTTCCTTTCTTCCATACTTTTCTTAGGCCCCCCAATACTTTCATTCCTTCTACCACTCTGTTCTTTATTCCTTTTTCCGTCCCACCCTTACCTTCCACCCAACATTACTATAGATATTTGAATTCTCACACTTCTACAAACCAATTCCTCCCTCCACATTTCCTCATCCCCTCCTCCAATCCTCATAACTTTATTCTTCGCTGGATTGAATTTCAATCTCGTGTTTGCACATTTCCCTTCAAACTCTCTCACAAGTATTCTTATCTTTTCTCCAGATTCTGCCACCAACACATGCCGCATCATCTGCAAAAAGTAAAACATTCACTTCACATTCACCCTCCATATTTCTAAACGTAATACTCTTCCATTCTCTCTCCATTTTTCTAAGTAAACCATTCATCAATAGATTAAATAACATGGAGATATTACACACCCCTGTCTCAATCCCACTCCTATGCTAAACCAATCCGATAGTTCTCTCTTCACTCTCACTCTTGATCTACAATTCTCATATATATATATATATATATATATATATATATATATATATATATATATATATATATATATATATATTATATATATATATATATATATATATATATATATATATATATATATATATATATATATATATATATATATATATATATATTAGTGATGGATCGGATGTCATATTTTCTAATTTCGGATGCGGATGCGGATGCGGATGTTGAATTTTTGAAAGTGCGGATGCGGATGCGGATGTGGATGGAATTTTCGAAAATGCGGATGCGGATGCGGATGCGGATGTTATTTTTGTGCGGATGCTCCGCATCCTCGCATGCGGATGCGGATGCCATTACTATTACAGAGAGATGCTGCACATTGGTTAAATGATTTATATAGAATAGATATGCTAGACTTGGTGATAACTGGTTCTCCTTTTAATGCATTATTGGGCCCTTCATAAAGAATACGCTAAGAAAATTGAGTAAATGGAACTTAATGTAGGAAGAAAGATGTAGTTTGCCATTTTTGGTGATAAGTATATCGGCTCTTGATATGGTTGGAATGCAATGAACACTAATATATAAACGTATGAAGACGAAAATTAATAATAATAATAATAATAATAATATTAATAATAATAATAATAATAATAATAATAATAATAATAATAATAATAATAATATTAAAACTGAAGAATGTGTCATGGCTAAAATGTACGCTAGCCCCAATAAATCATTTCGGAGGACATCCCTGGAACTGGGTGTTTCCAAAACAACTGTCAGTCGTATCTTAAAAGAGCACAAATTTCATCCGTACAAGATACGTATCCTGCATCATTTAACAGAGGATGACTCAGATAGCCAACTTTAAATGTGTGAATGATTTTCCAATAAACTGGATGAAAACAGTCGTTTCACCGAAGACTGTGCCGTTCAGAGATGAATCTTTGTTTTGTTTGAATGGTGAGGTCAACAGACAAAATGCTCGATACTGGTCGCAAAGCAATTGACATTTTGTCTATTATGAAAAACAGCAAGCAGCGGAAAAAGTATGGTGTGGTGTGGTTTGCGGAAAGCTCATATATTGGGACTATTTTTCTTTGATGAACATGTAATGGTAAGACCTATCTAACCATGCTGAGGAATCACTTAACGCCACAATTTTAAGGTTTAGGTGAAGGACTTCCTGACTGGTTCCAAAAGGATGGTGCCCCTGCCCATATCGCCAAGGTCGTAAAGGATTGGCTGAAAGATAATTTTCCTAACATGATTGGAAGACTTGGTGGTCAAGTGGTCTCCTCAGTGACTTGACCTTAGCCCCTTTTGACTTTTTTTCTGACATATGCTAAAGGAGAAAGTATACTCAATCAAAATCACAGATAAAACACACTTGACCGAACGCATAAAGAGTGAATGAATAGATGGCAACGTGGATTTATTACATAAGTTTACATGAATTTTACAAAGCACAACAATCTCTGCATCGCAAATGGGGAAATCATATTGAAGTAGTTATTGAATATTCCAATTGTTAATTCCAATTCCAATTGTTAATAATTACCATATCTGAAAACGTTTCCTTATTCTGTATGTGTTTATATAGACTTTAGGAACACCATTTTAAATATATATATATATATATATATATATATATATATATATATATATATATAT
>SEYY01015600.1:92500-95000 GCA_009176605.1 Armadillidium nasatum | reverse complement strand
TATATATATATATATATATATATATATATATATATATATATATATATATATATATATATATATATATATATATATATATATATATATATATATATATTATATATATATATATAAAATAAAAAAAAAAAAAAAAAAAAAATTTTTTTTTTTTTTAAATTTTTTTTTTTTTAAGAAATCCTTTAAAAAAATTAGTTGCATTATAGGCATTATATATATATATATATATATATATATATATATATATATATATATATATATATATATATATATATATATATATATATATATATATATATATATATATATATATATATATATATATATATATATATATATATATATATATATATATATATATATATATATATATATATATATATATATATAATATATATATTGTATGGGAATGTATGTATTGAAGAAAAAGAAAATTAATAGAATAAAGGCGTATCAATAGAAGGAGAAGTAAAATAAACCACAAAAGAAGAGAATGTATGATCAAATAAACAGGATTTTTGAAACATCAATTTAAATCTTGCGTAACTTAAATGAACCAAAATCGATTGCCTCGCCTTAAAAAATTAAACAAAGTCCCGTAAAAGGGGTTTGGATTAAAACAAGCCAATTGTGCGAGAAAGAAAGAAAGAAAGTAAAAAAAAATGGAAGATTAAGGTTAACACTATTAAAATTTAAAATAAGGCAAAGTTCCTGCTAATTATTTTACGACGTAACTTTTGTGTGTGTGTATTTGTGGGTTTTGTGTTTGAATACAAAGCAACGCTTGAGTAAATATTTGCACATCATTTGATTTTAAGTAAAATTTATTCTCAAAGAAGTTATAATGAAGTTTTGGGCAAATGTCCATTTTACAGTTTTTTTTTTTTTTGTTTTTTTTTCTTAGTACATATCGAAACAAACCATTAATTGGTTTAAAATATCTTTTCAATTTTAAACTGTATAGATAATACTTGTTTAAATACAAAGAAAAAAAGATTCAACATTATACACTATAAATTATAGAGCATCCTTTGTAAAATATCAGAATATATTATTACACATAAATAGAATATTTCATCATTTAAATTCTTAAATGGTTGAGAATTCTCATAAATTTTCTTTTTTTTCATATATATATATATATATATATATATATATATATATATATATATATATATATATATATATATATATATATATATATATATATATATATATATATATATATATATATATATATATATATATATATATATATATATATATATATATATATATATATATATATATATATATATATATATATATATATATATATATATATATATATATATATATATAGCACTGGGCTCACTTTAAACCGATTTCGAAATCAAGACTTTGTTAATATAGCCTAGAAACATTTGTTAAAAATTGTTAATGAAATTTTATAGCAAAAAAAATAAAATTAAAAAAAACAAAAAAAAATAATATAATATATATATATATATATATATATATATATATATATATATATATATATATATATATATATATATATATATATATATATATATATATATATATATATATATATATATATATATATATATATATATATATATATATATATATATATATATATATATATATATATATATATATATATATATATATATATATATATATATATATATATATATATAATAAGTGTTTATGTATTGCAAGTATTTCAATTTACATGTTTTTTCATCACTTTTATGATAACCATTACAATTTTATGTTCAAATGTTTTTTAACGTAACTTTCGCACTTAAGAATATGATCGCTTCTTGAATGCGATGTGTTGATTTAACGGTTTGACTTTTTTTTTTTTTTTTTTTCTTGTTTTTTTTTAATAAATAACCTCTAATATAGAGATAAAATATAATGATGTTAAATAAAGGGAGTGACAGGAATATTTATCCTCTTCTGAGCAATTTTTCGTCTTGGAATTCTATAATTGGATTATTCTTGCAAATCTAATAAAATTAAAAATTAAGGGTAAACTAATGGCTTGAAGTAATTTTATATTTTTGTTAAAGGAATGGAACGAAAGTTATTTTAATATTTGTAAATATATTAACTCCATATCGTTCTTTAATTCGAAAATCAAAGTGGCTGCCGTGGATTAACGGTATTACACAATCACGTGCACAAAGGCGTTTTTTTTCGGTCCCTCATGTGATTTCTAAATAAAAATGACCTATAAAGTTCCCCTCCTCGAATAGGGCAATGGCCGTAAGGTGAAAAAAAAAAAAAATTCATCTTGAATTAATTTATGTCGAAAGATCTCATTTAAATTTTCAAGTTCATAAATTGTACAATAATTTATTGTTTTCGATAATTGTTAGAGAGATATGAAACGTGTTTCGACACATCAAATGACTTTATCAAGAGAATTTCCATCTGAATCAATGCAATCAATTAGTTTTTTTTAGCAAATATTCTTAATTGTTGAAAAGGTGACTGAAAAATCAGACTA
>SEYY01015600.1:77500-82500 GCA_009176605.1 Armadillidium nasatum | reverse complement strand
ATTAGGTTCGCTAAAAACATAAATAATAATAATAATAATAATAATAATAATAATAATAATAATAATAATAATAATAATAATAATAATAATAATAATAATAAAAATAATAATAAGGCAAGAATTTTCCTAATTTATCTTACACATTCAAATTTTTTTTAACTTATTTTCACTTCTTTTTTAATTTTCTTTTTCAAAATTCTTCAAGGATTCCAAAAATGTTATCCTTTTTAACGTACGTTTAGTATTTTTTGAAATATGTATACATGCTAAAGTACACTCATATATATATATATATATATATATATATATATATATATATATATATATATATATATATATATATATATATATATATATATATATATATATATATATATATATATAATATATATATATATATTATTATTTAAATTTTAACGAATTTATAAAAAAATAAAATGAATAACAAATTTAAAAAGTGACTGAAAAAAATTGTTGAAAAAGAAAAAAAAAAAAAAAAAGAAATTTATATATATATATATATATATATATATATATATATATATATATATATATATATATATATATATATATATATATATATATATATATATATATATATATATATATATATATATATATATATATATATATATATATAACTGAAAAAAATTAAAATATTGAAAATCAATAACCTTGTATTCGTAGAAACATAAATAATATTATTATATATGCAAGTAACATAAAACGCCTTCGTTATGTATAGGCTCTATGCATAACATTTTACATACTCATTATTTATGCATGTGTAACATAAAACGCGTACGCATGTATATGTATAATATTATAAGTTACACAAGGCAAGTATGAAACTTATCGATCTTTAAAAAAAAAATAATAAATAAATAAATAAATAAAAAAAAAAAAAAAAAAAATTCCCTCTTCGATTTTTTTTCCTTTCTCTAATTGCTATATTTACATTATGGTGTGAATTATATTCGTGAGCCGTGGACATCGATATTAGCTAGATGGGGGGGGGGGAGGGAGGAAGGAGTTAGGAACGAGTTATCTATTCGTGAAAACGATTTTTTATTTTTTTTTTTTTTTTTTATTTTTTTTTATTTTTATTAATGAAAATGATGATATAATAATAAAAGAAATGAAAAAAAAAAAAAAAAAGTAAAATGAAAAAAAAAAAATTAGCAATAATTAAAGGAATATAGAACTGTTTTTAATAAAAAAAAAATTGTCAAAAAATATTGCTGAAAAGAAAATATTCATCAAACTCAAAATATAACAGAAAAGAGATTGAAAAAGTGAGAGGGAAACACTCTTATTGAAAAAATATTTGAGAAGAGAGAGAGGGAGAAAGGGAGAGTGGAAGAATGTGAGGCATAGGTACTTAGGATAAAAATATACAAGAAAAAGAGAGTGAGTGAGTGAGTGAGAGAGAGAGAGAGAGAGAGAGAGAGAGAGAGAGAGAGAGAGAGAGAGAGAGAGAGAGAGAGAGAGAGAGAGAGAGAGAATGAGGGAGAGAGACAGAAAGAGAGTGAGAGAGAAAATGAGAGCCAGGATAAATTTAATAATACTTTCTACTCGTTTTTTTTAACTTTCAACTTTTATAGAATTAGAGAAGTAAAAACTTTCAATTTTAACTTTGAATTTCTTATCCTGATCTCGTATTTCTTTAACTTTCCAAGTTGTAGTTTTAATCTAAGTTTTTCTGCAGATACAAGATAGATATTTATATTTTATCCTCGTATTCAAGAAATCTTTGGAATACAACATTACGTAATGTAATACCATTGTTTCTAATTAAATACACACACATACACACACACACACACACACACACACACACACACACACACACATATATATATATATATATATATATATATATATATATATATAATATATATATATATATATATATATATATATATATATATATATATATATATATATATATATATATATATATATATATATATTATAGATAGTGTAAATTGTTTTAATCATTTCAGAGCTGAAATAAATTAATTTTAATATTATTATTATTATTATTATTATTATTATTATTATTATTATTATTATTTATTTTCATTATTTTTATTATTTTTTTATTATTTTTAAAATATTTAAAATAATATATATATATATATATATTATATATATATATATATATATATATATATATATATATATATATATATATATATATATATATATATATATATATATAGTTAATTGCATACAGTGAGCAAGTTTCGACCTTTTTATCCAAGGATTTTGCAAATAAAGAGTTACAAGATGAGACTGATGGAAATGAGTGTATTTTCATTTAAAAGGAAATTTCTTAGCGAGGTAATATGATTCAAGTTTATAAAATTTTTTCACCCTTTCAAGTCTACTGAGAAGAGTAATGTTTTAATCCAAAACCATGAAAGGAGAGCTAAATGTCACAATGTTGAAATGAAAAAGAAAGCATTTTTTCTCAAGATTAGAGAAAACGCTTTTCCAGCAACCTAGCAATGAATGTTTAAAATGGTTTGCTAACCGATGTGGTAGCTAGAATAATACACACATACAATTTTTTAGAATGGATAAATCGGTATAGGTAAATGATTTAAATGTAATGTATCGGTTGTTAACATTCATTGTTGTTTTTATATTATAACTTTCTGTTTTAATAGGGCTTAGTTTTAAGAAGTTATGGCATCGAAAAATATAAAAATTAAAATTGAGTTCTTGTCACTTGATTTTATTGGGAGTTGACGCTCTGAATGGGTATAGCAAAATGATTATTTTAACTTAAATTGCATTTAATACTAGTTGTAAAAAATCATTAAAGAATAATTAACTTTTAAACTAAAAAAAAATTGTTAAAAGAAACGTTAAATGTAAGGAACGCTTAAAGAAGTTTTTCAGAAACGAAAAATATTCAGTTTCTGCCCAGAATTCCGGAGACCAGAAATTTAGATCCGTATGTCATTTAGTGGAAAGTACCAACAGATGGGCAAAGAAGATTTCATATTTAACTTCATTGAATCTGAAACCTTCACGAAAGCAATTATATGTGCCAGAGATGAATATCTAAAATTAAAAAAAGTTCTATTGGCAAACTGGCACACAAAAGCCAAAAGCTGTCAATTTTGGAAGAATCTAGGAAAAGCACATGCCCAGCAGTGGACAAATACAGGTTGATGATGATGACTCTATATATATATATATATATATATATATATATATATATATATATATATATATATATATATATATATATATATATATATATATATATATATATATATATATATATATATATATATATTAGAGATCGATTATTTCATACTGAGAATGAATTACCTTTTAATTTTTAATACATTTATCAAACCATAACTTAATGAAGATAAGAAGAGTATTTGAGAATCGGACTTATGAAATTTGAAAATTTAGAGTTGGACTAATAAATTTTTGAGAGTTGGCGGAGTAAAACCTTTAAAATTTGAACAGTCTCAGTCAGACTGTTTTTTTTTTTTTGGCTTCTATTCGGCAACCCTCCAAATTCTAATATATTATTAATGGGATAATAACTTCATTACAGTTTGACAGTAATAATAATAATAATGATAATAATAATAATAATAATAATAATAATAATAATAATAATAATAATAATAATAATAATAATAATAATAATAATAATAATAATAATAATAATAATAATAATAATAATAATAGTAGTAATATATCGATATAATAATAATTATAATAATAATCAAAATAAAAAATTTTGTATTACAAATTGTAGACGAAAAGTATTACAAATTCATAATTTTAGTATTGAGAGATTGAAAGAAAGGCAAAATAATTTACTTCAAGACTTGACTAAAGGAAAGACCTTTGTTTAATGCTAAATGAAAATTGCAAAAAAAAATCGCTTATACTCTATCCACATTTCGTTCGAGCCAAGCCTGGCGTCGGTATTGTGATGTTTGGTTTACACTTAATAATTTTTTATTCTTGCAATTTTAATTTAGCCTTATTCGAATTTTAAAATGAGAATATTCTCAAAACTAATAAAAAGGGGTAAAGATTAAAGAGGAAAATGTTGAAGGTGGAGTTGGAGCCTAGATTCAAGGAGTACTTAGCTCCTGAGCAGCTCCTTAGCTGCAACTGAAGCTCGAGAAGTACGTAGCTGGGGCTGAACTTTAAAATTTGCTCTAGAGCCTTGCTGAGGTAGGAGCTAAGGCCTTCGGAGAGATCCAGAGAAGAATCCAACATTTCTAGAGCCAACCCAACACTACATACAGTATATCTGAATAAGAACATCTTTTATTTGCTCTTAACTTCGAGCTATGCAAAGCAAAGAACAAAATCCATTAGTAAAAAATTAACATCAGTCAAATCTCTTAATCAGAGCAGTTAATAAGCTACATTAATAGCAAGACAGAAAAGTCAATGTTCTCGAAGTTGCTCAAGGAATTTGTGGACGAGCTTTAGATATGTTTAATACAGACAAACTCCTCACTTGCTACGAAAACAAATTTGAGTAACTTGACTTTTTTCGATTTGCTGATAGGATTTTGCAATATATTCTTATTACTTAAAATAATAACATGAAGTGATGATTTCATTGCAGTTAAAAATAACTTACTGAAAATAATATTTAAATATTGTTATGTTTTGCAATGATGTTTCCAAATTCCCTTTGTGGGAACTCCGTACATGTTATAGATTCCACATAAAGATGTTTGGAAATATAATATATATATATATATATATATATATATATATATATATATATATATATATATATATATATATATATATATATATATATATATATATATATATATATATAGAAAGAGAGAGAGAGAGATTTTATCTAATATGATATTCCCTTTCCAAAGTTTATATAAATATAATTATATTGAAAACAAAGAATAATATATTATCCGTATATATAATTATGAACTAACAGTTTTATTTATAAACACACAATTTTCCATACAGGA
>SEYY01015600.1:65000-70000 GCA_009176605.1 Armadillidium nasatum | reverse complement strand
ATATATATATATATATATATATATATATAATTCAAAAACTCCAGTGAAAAGTAAACTATAAGATTGAAACTTAAGAAAATCTATTATTATGATTTAGGTTGCAGATATTTCGGTGCTTTTCTCAAAGAAAATAAAAAAATTAATACCATTTAAATCTAAACCTGGTTTAAGGAAAGTGCAGAAGATAAATGTTTTGTTTTAGGATTATAGAAACTTGATCCACAAAGACCAGTTTCTACATTGACTAGTTTTATAACTCCTCTCTCTCTCTCTCTCTCTCTCTCTCTCTCTCTCTCTCTCTCTCTCTCTCTCTCTCTCTCTCTCTCTCTCTCTCTCCTCCTCTCTCTCTCTATATATATATATATATATATATATATATATATATATATATATATATATATATATATATATATATATATATATATATATATATATATATATATATATATATATATATATATATATATGCATAATACACACATATTTTAGGGTAATGAAATTATCGACGTGAAATTAGGGGAAGTATTTCAATTAGTAAAAGGAGGAGTAACTTTCCCAATGACAATATGCACCAAAAGACTCGTAAGGGTCTCATTTTCTTGAATTTGTCTAAATAAGCAAAAGAGCAAGAATATCATCCTAAAAAAAATATAAATATTATATATTTTGCCAAACAAAATAATATTAGTTTTTTTTGTTCCTTTTAATTCTCTCAATTAACAAGACATGGGACCATGATCTTTTCGTTACAGTTTAACGCGCAACTTTTTATGCTTGCTGCGCTAACGTCAGCGCAATATTTATCTCTCGCAAAAAAAAAAAAATAAATAATAAATAAAAAAAAATAAAAAAATAAAAATAGATAAAAAAAATACACAAGCAGAGACGGGCGCAAATATTTGCCTTAAGAAAAGCGCGCAAATGTTTGTTTCTCGTAAGATTGCGCAGAAAAAGGAAAAAAATATTCTCATAGTAAAAGGTTGACTTGGCTGCAACCGGGAAAACAATGATCTCAACGAGGAAGTAATATGCAAATAGGATAAGCTAAAAAAAATAAAAAATAAGATCGTACCACAGGGAACTTTATGCCAACGTGATTTATTGCCGAATTTGTGCATCATATAGAATTAATTTTTTATTTCTTGTTTTTACACACACAAAGAATTATGTAAATTTTGCGATATATATATATATATATATATATATATATATATATATATATATATATATATATATATATATATATATATATATATATATATATATATATATATATATATAATTATATATAAATATATAATAAAATTCTTGATGATGTCAAAGAAAATCATACTTGTAGAAACGAACGGATGAAAGAGGTGGATAATTAACAAGATTATTAATGCAAGTTTAGAATTGTAAATAATACTACTACTACTACTACTACTACTACTACTACTACTACTACTAATAATAATAATAATAGTAATAATAATAATATCAATAATAATAATAATAATAAATAATAATAATAATAATCAATAATAATAATAATAATAATAATAATAATAATAATAATAATAATAATAATAATAATAATAATAATAATAATAATACATGAATTAAGTAAAGAAAATAAACACAAACCAAAAAGACAAACAAAAAAAATCTCATCTCTCTCTCTCTCTCTCTCTCTCTCTCTCTCTCTCTCTCTCTCTCTCTCTCTCTCTCTCTCTTCTCTCTCTCTCTCTCTCTCTCTCTCTCTCTCTCTTCTCTCTCTCTCTCTCTCTCTCTCTCTCTCTCTCTCTCTCTCTCTCTCTCTCTCTCTCTCTCTCTCTCTCTCTCTCTCTCTCTCTCTCTCTCTCTCTCTCTCTCTCTCTCTCTCTCTCTCTCTCTCTCTCTCTCTCTCTCTCTCTCTCTCTCTCTCTCTCTCTCTCTCTCTCTCTCTCTCTCTCTCTCTCTCTCTCTCTCTCTCTCTTTCACATTTGCATTAGTATTTAATTTATTTAAAACTTTGTATGTAAATTTAAACCTGAAAATATATGAGAATTAACTTTCGGTGAATTCATACACAGTAACTTTTAATATTAGAGAGTAAATTAAAACCTTCGTTTAACGAGTATATATATATATATATATATATATATATATATATATATATATATATATATATATATATATATATATATATATATATATATATATATATATATATATATATATATATATATATATATATATATGTAGGTGTGTGTGCGTGTTTTTAACTTACATTAAATAAAAGTAAGAAATTAAAGTAATAAAAAAAATGAGGAAAACAAAATAGAATTATTTTTAGGTTTTATATTAAAGTTTATTAAAATTAAATTTATGAACAAATTTAATTTTAATTTTAAGAGTGAATAAATTCTCCATATTTCTCCCAAAAGGTTTATTAAAACTAAACAAGCTTCTATATAATAATGGATAAAAAAAAAATATAAAAAAAAAATAATAATAAAACAAAAAATAAAAAATAAAAAATAACAAAAAATGAAACAAAAATAAAAATAATAAAAACAAAAAAAAAAAAAAAAAAAAAAAAAAAAAAAAAAAAAAAAAATAATAAAAAATAAAAATTAAATGTATTGATCGTAAATTATTTGAATATTTCTTTTAAATAAGAGCCCTCGTACACTAGCAACTTTTTTGTATGAAACTCATCCGGAGTTTTAGAAATAGGAAAAAGAACGATTATTTTAATATATATATATATATATATATATATATATATATATATATATATATATATATATATATATATATATATATATATATATATATATATATATATATATATATATATATATATATATATATATATATGATTAAAACTTTTTAAAAAAAGTTAAAAAAGTCATATAGTAATTCAATTAATTAAAAAAATGTCATATAGTCATTTAATTAGTTAAGAAAGTCATATAGTCATTTAATTAATTACAAAAATGTCATATAGTCATTTAATTAGTTAAAAAAGTCATATAGTCATTTAATTAATTTAAAAATGGTCACTTAGTCATTTAATTAGTTAAAAAACCATATATTCAATTAATTAATTTAAAAAAATGCCATAAAGTCATTTAATTAGTTAAAAAATCATATAGTCATTTAATTAATTTAAAAATGCCATTTTATCAAAAATTTCAACTAAGGAAAGATCTCAAACATTAATAACAGCTTCTCCCTTCAATAAAAACCCTTTTCCCTTTTAGAAGCACAAAAAAAAAAAAAAAAAAAAATCCTTGTACATCAAAGGCGCAGGACACCTGCTACAAACGTTCCTTTTAAAATATATGACCAATAAATTCAAGATCGTAATCCAAACCAATCACTTACTCTGTTTGAATTAAGATCTTGTTGAAAAGATTTACAGCTCTTAAATATTTTAAATTACACCGAATCACAGAAATCAATTAACATTTCACATTGTCCCAACGAAAGACAAATAACAAATGTCAAAAAAAAAAAAAAATTTTCTTATTAGAAAATAAATCGGTGAAGCTATTTTATGTGTAACATGATTTTTATTGTGACATTTTTGCCCCTTGTCCCAACGATTCGTTAGGACAGTTTTTGCAGAATATCGAAGAAAGTGAACTTAGAATTACTTTTTAGAAATTCTCAAAAGTTTATATGCTTAGAATTAGGTTGGTTATATACGCTTAAAAATTTATACATTTAGAACCAGACTGTTTTATAACCTCTCAAAATTTTATGCATTTAGAATCAGTGTAATTATAAACTCTAAAAAAAAAGTTTATAAACTTTATAACCTCTCAAAAGTTTATGCATTTAGAATCAGTGTGATTATAAACTCTAAAAAAAGTTTATAAATTTTATAACCTATATTTATGTTTTATAACCTCAAAAGTTTATGCATTTAGAATCAGTGTGATTATAAACTCTAAAAAAAAAAAGTTTATAAACTGTAATTTGTTCATAGTTACTAATGTGTTATTAACACATACCATTTCAGTTGCATTTTCTATTTATAAACATGCCATACTTTCATCCCTTCCTTTTAAACCTTCTAAAATAGAAATAAAGCTTAAATGATACTATTTTATGTGTTAATAACACATTGGTGAAAACAAAATAAACCCGTTATAACGCATAAAATTTTTAGAATGTAATAATCCAAAGAAAAGATGCCGTGAAAAGTGAAATAACAATTACATCACCATTTTTCATTATATAATTCAAGTTTCTTTCACTGACCTTATAATTAATTCAATCATTATTTGACCTTCAAATTTAATTTAAAGGTTTTTCTATTTATAAATGATTTTTTTATTAAATATTATACCTAAATATTTAAAATATGTTAAGAACTATTTCTTATATATATATATATATATATATATATATATATATATATATATATATATATATATATATATATATATATATATATATATATATATATATATATATATATATATATATATATATATATATATATATATATATATATATATATATATATATATGAGGGAGGACGGCAAATTTGCGAAATCACACATAACAAACAGGCAGGAAGATCAAAAGATACGATGTAACAGTTAATCTTTCTCAATGTCGCAAAAAAAAAAAAAAAAAAAAAATCTCTTGATTCCTTAAAGTTACTTGTAGTTATGTAGTTTTTTGAAGTTAAATAAAACATCGTTAGATGTCAAAATTAACTGCAGAAAAAGGGTGTTGTATATCTAACAAAAGAACAGAAATGTGTCTTTTGCTGTCAACAATTTAACAATTGTTACCCAATGTTTAGAAAAAAAAAAAAAATGAAGTAATTTGTTTTTAATCGTTAAATGACTAATAGGAAACTTAAATCTCATAAATACACAAGTCAAAATAGAAGACTGATTAATAGATAAAACGTAGAAATACTTTACCAAAGAAGAGAGAATCATTTTATTAGTCTCTTTTCATTGAGAACTCAGCAAATATTTTGCGAAAACCAAATCTTTATTACACTGCAA
>SEYY01015600.1:37500-40000 GCA_009176605.1 Armadillidium nasatum | reverse complement strand
TTGATACTTAATTTAAATAATTACACTAAAATTTCAGCTATTTTCTGCTTTTAATTTCTACTACAATACAAAATAAAAAAAAATAAAAAAAAATAAATTTTTTATTTTTTTTTCAAATGTAATACAAATATATATACTTTTCAAAATTTTCATTTAAAATACAAGTACAGTTTAGAATTAATAGTTAGTTATATATTATCATTATACATTATATTTAATGTCATTATACATTAAAATGTGTTGATCCACACTTGAGCCTTTGATCAACGAAATAAATTTTAAAAAAGTACTTTTTTTTATTATTAAAATAAATATAGGAAAGAAATTACGGATCAAATCCAAAAGCGTAATAAACAACCCATTATTTTATCCTCTATAAAGCAACAGACTTCATAAAACCTCTTCTAAATTTCTTTTTAAAGACACCAACATTTTTATAAGTTTTTGATAATCGTAATCTTTATTTAATTCCTTAAGTTTCTTTAGACTATTTTATATATATATATATATACACACACAAACAAGACGAATGAATAGGAGGAAAGAAAATGGAACAAAAACAAGACTAATGGCGTATAAGAGAAAGACAGAAAGAGAGAAGGAGAGGAAAAACTATGTGAGGCGAGAATTTGAACCGTTTAT
Organism: Armadillidium nasatum; assembly: GCA_009176605.1. NCBI lineage: Eukaryota > Metazoa > Arthropoda > Malacostraca > Isopoda > Armadillidiidae > Armadillidium > Armadillidium nasatum. The sequence goes on along the minus strand of SEYY01015600.1, from coordinate 39,358 downwards.
TTTCAGGAGGATCAATAAACTCATTCTTAAGGGAAGCCGAAGGAGGGGTAAGAGAAGTAGGGATTGTATTCGTGTGAGCATTTTTAAACGTGTATTTGTAGTAAGCGCACATTATTCGGTTACACCTATTTTCTTATATATATATATATATATATATATATATATATATATATATATATATATATATATATATATATATATATATATATATATATATATATATATATATATATATATATATATATATATATATATATATATATATATATATATATAATATATATATATATATATATATATATATATATATATATATATATATATATATATATATATATATATAATATATATATATATATATATATATATATATATATATAATTTAGGGATGGAGGCGATGCCAAAATTTTAACCGATACCGATACCAATAATTTTAAACCACCCGATACCGAGCACCGATATGATACCTCTAGAATTTATCGATACCGATACCAATTCTCTTACTGAACTCCTGAAGGTTGAAATAAGATTGAAAATATTCAATGACCATAAAATTTAGGCTTTGTAATACCTAGTTTATTTGAAGTGACATTGCTAAACAAAAATACTGACAGGTGATATAGTATTAGTGCCACCAAAACTTTTCAGCTTACTTGGCGTAGTGCACTGTTTATTTTCTCCATTAATTTCTGCAACATTCGCAGTCTTCAATCGAATTTCCACTTTTTTGAATACCACCACTCACCTTCTAGACCTCACCTCTTATTCTTGATAGAAACTCATGTGCTTGAGTATTCTGACAGCAAACTCTTTTATGTTTCCTCTTACTGTCTCTATTCTCAAATTTCAGCCAAAGAAGGTTCTTTTACATTAGTTTGTTAGATTTAGTTTGCTCCCGTGTCTCTATAATTTGAAATCTTCTGAATTTTCCATCTTGTGGCTTAAGCTCTTTTGCCATTCTACTGCTAAATTTATTTGTTCTGTTTATTTATCTCCTAATTCTACTGACTATCCTAAATTCTTCGACTATCTAAGCTACAAAATAGAGCACATTCTTTCTTCTTTTCTTTTCTCAGAAATCATCATATTAGACGATTTCGGTGTTCACCACCGTCAATGACTTTCTTGTAGTTTTCATGATACAGCCGGGGAAATTGCTTATCCAATTCTCCATCCAAAACGACCTTGAGCAATTGGTTCAGCTCTCTACTCGCATCCCTGATCGTCTTGAAGATGAACCCAACATTCTAGACCTTTTTTTGAAACTTCTAATATTTTCTCCTTTTATTGTCAAATTCTATCCTATCCTTCTCTAGGTCCTCCCGATCACTTTTTTATTTATGTATCTTCTTCTATCTTTTTTAAGTATTCAGAAAGAAAGAGCCACGCTTTTTGACAGGAAACGTTTGTGGCATTTCGCTGTGAAGGCCAACTGTTATTCTTTTATATCTATTAATATTAGTGGTCCTTAGGGATATGTCCTATCTCCTACATTTTTTCTACATCCCATTAATGACCTCTCAATTACTTCATCACCTCTCCACTCCAATGCTAATGACTCCACCCTTCATTACTCCTTCCAATTTTAGAGACGCCCCTTCCAGCGGCAGTTAAATGATGCTAGGATTGTAGCCTTGGGGCAACTAACCTCTAGACTTTCTCCTATTTCAAATAGGGGCATAGAAAATAAGATCTTTTTCAATGCCTCAAAAACTCAGTTTCTCCATCTCTCTACTCGACACAACCTTCCAGACAAGTATGATATATTCGAACATACACAACTTAAACCTTCGTCTGTTCTTAATATTCTCGGTGCTTCTTTTTCTCTTTCTAAAGAAACTTCCAAGAGTTTAGGTGT
>SEYY01015600.1:15000-20000 GCA_009176605.1 Armadillidium nasatum | reverse complement strand
TATTTTTCTTCTTTATTCAATTATTTTAAACGCACACCACACAGTTTTCAATATAAGACAATTTGAGCGATAACACTATATAAATATATATATATATATATATATATATATATATATATATATATATATATATATATATATATATATATATATATATATATGTATATATATAATATATATATATATTATATATAATATATATATATAATATATATATATATATATATATATATATATTATTGTATATATATATATATATATATATATATATATATATATATATATATATATATTATATTATAATTATATATATATATATATATATATATATTTATATATATATTTTATATATATATATATATATATATTATATATATATATTTTTTATTATTTTTAAATGAATTTATTTTATATATATATATATATATATATATATATATATATATATATATATATATATATATATATATATATATATATATATATATATATATATATTTCATGCAGCAAGAAGACATACTGAAAATAATCTCAGCAATGTCAATTATTTTCCTAGAATGGACTTTACCAAAGAATAGCATGTGCCATCCCTCCAGGGAGACAAAATACTGCCCCTCAGAACATTACGTGTTCAAGGTAAATCAGCCACTCGAAAGAACTCGTGATTCAGAATTTTACAGTTTACCACTCAACGTCATCCAATCTATTGCACATTTTTGAGATATTACCAATATAAACTAAATTTTCCCATACTTTAAGTCTCCTATCTTCTTTGCTAACACACGCCTGTTTAAACGTTCGTACACTGCAAAAATTGTCCTAACGAATCGTTAGGACAAGTGGCAAAAATGTCACAAAAACTTTTTTCAGTTATTTTCTTATTAGAAAATAAATCGGTGAAGAGACTTTCTATATACTAAATATGTCTTTTCTTTATTGAAATTCTTATTGTGACATTTTTGCCACTTGTTTCAGCTATTCGTTAAAGGACAATTTTTACATTGCAGTGTGTTATATATATATATATATATATATATATATATATATATATATATATATATATATATATATATATATATATATATATATATATATATATATATATATTATATATCGGTATCGGTAATTTATATATCGGTATCGGTAATCGGTACCGCCTGTTATGGTATATAAAATATCGGTCTATAGTATATAGTTATATATATATATATCGGTATCGTTTATACCGGTGGTATAAAAGTATTTCAACTATTATATATATATATATATATATATATATATATATATATATATATATATATATATATATATATATATATATATATATATATATATATATATATATATATATATATATATATATATATATATATATATATATATATATATATATATATATATATATATATATATATATATATATATATATATAATATATATATATATATATATATATATATATATATATATATTAAACCTATTTTATCAACAGAAACGGAAACAAGCTTGGGATTTGGTTCAGATGAAGCGTGCGCTCTCTTCATAAAAGCGATCAAAGGGTCTAAAATATACCAGAAATATTGACACAAAAAATAGTACAAACCGACAGAGAGGAAAGGAATTAAGCAAACGAATAAGCAAACGAAACAGAGGAAGATCATGAAATATGTTAACATAAATTTTAAAAACTCGAAAATAATTTCGTAAAATTTTTTTAAAAATCAATAAATAAATTTAAAAAAAAAAAATGTTGCTAGTTGGATTCATTTTCTATATATATATATATATATATATATATATATATATATATATATATATATATATATATATATATATATATATATATATATATATATATATATATATATATATATATATATATATATATATATATATATATATATATATATATATATATATATATATATATATATATATATATATATATATATATATATATATATATATATATATATATATATATATATATAATTACAACAGTGGTCTACCGCTCCGTCTCTCCAGTGGCTACATTTACGTAAACTCATATATATAATATATATATATATATATATATATATATATATATATATATATATATATATATATATATATATATATATATATATATAATATATATATATATATATATATATATATATATATATATATATATATATATATATATATATATATATATATATATATATATAATATATATATATATATATATATATATATATATATATATATATATATATATATATAGATATATATATATATATATATATATATATATATATATTAGGGATGGAGTGAAGTATCGGTAAGTATTGGCATATTTTTAGGTATCGGTATCGGTGTCTGTAAAAATGACCAATACCGATACCAGATCTTTCCAACTTTTCCAACTTTAGAAAGAACGGAGGTTGAAGAAATGGAACGGCAGTTGAAGGGTTGGAGAGGTCCCCCTTTTTCGGCACATGCTGAATGCGAGCACGTTTCCAGCGAGAAGGGAAGATTGAAGTAGAAAGACAGAAACGAAATATTTTGCCAAAGAATGGTGCAAGCTAAAAAGCACAAATTTTGGGAACAACAGGAGGGATACCATCAGTACAATAAGCCTTCTTAGCGCAAAGCTAAGAGAAAGCAATTACAATTTTAGACAAAAATAAGTTGGAGAGGGAAGGGTTGAAGGAGAAGGTATAACTCCGAAATCATCTAAGTTGAATTAGTTGCAAAAGTCTGTACAAAATGTTCAGTTTTTAAAGAAGATAAAACGGCAATTGTGCTGAAAGAAAATACTAGTGAAGGGAAAGTGGAAGAAACATGGCTAGAGTTGACGAAAAGGAGCTAGAAAAATTTTTGCATTTTGTATTGAGAAATGAGTGTTTGGTGTTACAAAGAACAAGAACAGATTTTGCACGATTTCGGGAAGAAATATAAATTGCATGTTTTTCTGAAGTTTCAAAACAACGGCAATTCCTGATGACAGCATCCCTGCAGAGTTAATCTAAGAATAAGCAGATTTAATCCGAGGTTTGTAAGGTTTAGTAGAAGGGAAAGATTATAGAATGTAGTCTCCATGCCACAGTGAATCAACTCGGTAACGTACTCTGCACAAGCATAGGAACCCTTCCCACTGAAGCGATATTCATTCCACAGGAAATCATAGAAGTACGACTGAAAATGTCACAAACTTTTCCTCGAAATACGCGGGAGTCTTTCTTGCGGAAGAGTTGAAAAGATAGAAGAGGATATAGACATAAGAAAGCGATCGGAACAACTCAGAGGAGGAAATAGTTTGACAGTATAGGGAGAAGTATTAAAATTATAAAAAAAGGTCTAGAACGTTGGGTTTATCTCCAAGACGATCAGGGATACCAGTAGGTAACTGCACCCACTACTCAAGATCGTTTTGGATGAGGAATTGAAAGGCACGTTCACTTGCTGTATCATGAAATCTAGAGAAAGTCAATGGCGGCGGTGAACATTGAAATCACCTGATTTGATGATTTCTGAGAAAGGAGAAGAAGAGAGAATGTTCTCTGTTTTGGAGTTTAGATAATCAAAAAATTTAGGATAGCCAGTAACTTAGGAGATAAATAAGCATAACAAATGAATTTTGACGTAGAATAGCAAGAGAACATTAGCCACAAAGTGGAAAATTCAGAAGATTCGAGATTAGACACACGAGAGTAAACAAAATAGTAGCGAATATGCGCATAACAACCTCCTTTGGCTGAAAATTGAATATAGAGACAGTAAGAGGAAACAGAAAATGGTTAGCTATCAGAATCCTCAAGCACTTGAGTTTCTGTTAAGAACAAGAAGTTAGGTCTAAAAGAAGAGAGGTGGTGTTCAACAAAATGGAAATTGTATTGAACACCGCGAATGTTGCAGAAATTAATGAAGAAAATAGACCATGCACTGGGGTAAGTAGGATGCAAAGTCTTGGTGGCACCAACCCTATATCACCTATCAATAGTTTTGTTTAGCAATATGACTACTAGGTATTACAGATATCAGAAAACCTAAACCTAAATCATTGAATAATTTCAATCTTGTTTCAACCTTCAAGAATTCAGTAAAATATTTGGTACCGGAATCGGTAAATCTAGAGGTATCGGTATCGGGTGGTTTAAAATTATTGGTATCGGTTAAAATTTTGGTATCGCTCCATTATATATATATATATATATATATATATATATATATATATATATAATATATATATATATATATATATATATATATATATATATATATATATATATATATATATATGTATATATATATTGGGGTGTTTAAAGCACTGCTTTAATTTCTTGTTCGAATGCTGGGAAAAATTTTCCAAGAAAGTTCCCCTCCTTGAATAGGGAAATGCACGTAAAGGAATTTTTTTAAAAAAAATTATTATATAATATATATAATATATAATATATATAATATAATATATATATATATATATATATATATATATATATATATATATATATATATATATATATATATATATATATATATATATATATATATTCTACTACTACTAGTAATAAAATAAGTGAAAATAATATATTAAAAATAAAATAATAGTAATAATAATAATAATAATAATAATAATAATAATAATAATAATAATAATAATAATAATAATAATAATAATAATTAATAATCAATAAAAATACAAAAATAATACAAAAAATAAATAAATAATATAATAATAATAATAAAATAAAAATAATAATAAAAAATAATAATAATAATAATAATAATAATAATAATAATAATAATAATAATAATATAATAATAATAATAAATTAAAAAGAGGCTACTAAGGGGATACATATTGGTTTCTATTGAACTCCACATTTTAATAGATATTTAAATTTTTGTATTTTAATAATCGGAAGTAAATACTAAAACGAATCATATAATACAACAAAGGAATGTAATAATAATGTTAACTAAAATACAAATATCTTATAAAATTAAAGACA
>SEYY01015600.1:7500-10000 GCA_009176605.1 Armadillidium nasatum | reverse complement strand
TGTAATAATCTTTCTGGTTCTTTTTCGTCACGCTATTTCTGGCATCCTGCAAAAATTGTCAACACTAACTTTACTTCTTCCTCTTCCCCTCCTCTAGTATCATCTGATGGTACAACTGCCGTTTTGCCTTCATCTAAAGCTGAATGAACTCTTCGCTCAAACTTTTGCTCTAATTCAACCTTAGATTATTCCGAAAGCTGTTCCTACTCCTCCAAACCCTTCCAATTCATTTATGAATAAGATTGTAATTTCTTATAAAAACGTCATTTCTGCTCTTTCAAAGCTTAACAATTAGAGGGGGTACGGTTATGATGATATCTCCCCTGTGGTTCTCAAAACTTGTGCTTCTGAGCTTGCGCCCTACCTTAGTAAACTATTTCGTCTTTGTCTTTTTACTTCAGTTGCTGGAAGTGAATTCATTCAACCTGTGTCGAAGGAGGGGGACCATTCTCAACCCTTCAACTACCGTCCAATTTCTTTAACCTTTGTTCTTTCTAAAGTTTTCAAACCTATCCTTAATATGAAGATTTGGAAATATCTCAATTCTTCCAATCCTATCTCTGCTCGCCAGTATGACTTTCATAAAAAAAGTTCTACTGGTGGTCTTCTTTCCTTTCTCTCTGACTCTTGGTCATCTGCACTTCGGCATTTTGTCGAATATTTTGTTGTCACGCTGGACATATCGGAAGCTTTCGATAGAGTCTGCCACAAAGCTTTAATTCCAAGATTCCCTCTTTCGGAATTTACCCTTCTCTCTAATTTCTTATCTGGACCAATTCCGATATGAAATACAAGTAGCATTATTTCTGCAGTTTGAAGACGACTGTGATTTCTCAGTAAGCTGCCGTAAAAACTGTGACGAATATCAAGGAATAACAAGAGTAAAATAAAGCTGAATGACTTTTGGTTCAAAGGGAAAGGAAATGGTATACAAGATTCTATCAATCCTCACATTTAATTGTAGACCAGTTTGGCTTGCATACGCCACATTACAACTGGCACACTTAAATACATAAATTAATAAGGATCTGAGAAGCATCGGGAAAGATTCCATGTGTCTGAAGAAAGTATGAATTGAGGGAGAGTTATAATTTATAAGAATAAACTGGCATAATTATTATATTATTATATATAATATATTATTATATATTATATATATATTTATATTATATATATATATATATATATATATATATATATATATATATATATATATTAATATATATATATATATATATATATAATATATATTATATATATATATATATATATATATATATATATATATATATATATATATATATATATATATATATATATATATATATATATATATATATATATATATATATATATATATATATATATATATATATATATATATATATATATATATATATAGACGAGAGCAAGGTCAACAAGACTAGCAACTCGCCCCTATGATTATTGCTTACAGCTTTTAGCAACTCTGGACCAACATAGTAAACCATAGCTCCGAGAAGCATGGTCTTCTGCAGAGTTCTTTGAGAAAGTGTTTAGAGGTTAGAGAAGGTGTTGGTCCAACTGAAAGGGTAAAAAAAAACCTACTTAGGACTTTAAATAAAACTCAAGGAATTTGCACTGAAATCAAAGAGCAGAAAAACATAATCTTTTAGAGCCCTCTAGGAGAGGGACTTATGGGAGCAGATGGCGAAACATGTTGGTCCCACTGACAGGGTGAAAACTCTTCCATGGAATATATATATATATATATATATATATATATATATATATATATATATATATATATATATATATTATATATATATATATATTATATATATATATATATATATATATATATATATATATATATATATATATATATATATATATATATATATATATATATATATATATATATATATATATATATATATATATATATATATTATATATATATATATATATATATATATATATATATATATATATATATATATATATATATATATATATATATATATATATATATATATATATATATATATATATATATATATATATATATATATATATATATATATATACGAGTATATATATGACATTTGGTTGGAGAACGTAAGGAGTTATAGCCTCCCTAAATTTCAATACATTAAAAATCCATTAAACTCATATTTACCACAGAAAGAAAGGGGAAAAATATGCATGATAACAAATAATATTTCACTAAAAAATGGTTATTAGAAAATCTATTCTTAATATTATCCCCAATTATACTGATTCAATCGTGAAGTAAATTTATCGTTTTTCATGTCACTTACATGTCACTCTTTTATAAACTGTAATGATTTAATTAAAACTAAATTGGTCTAACCAATTCTGTTTCACTGATAAATAGAAAGAAGACTTACGATTTTTTTTTTTTTTTTTTTTTTTTTTTTTTTTGTGAACTATGATTTATTTATTTCAAAATAATTGTGTATTTTTAAAACTACCTGGATTTAAGGACAACAATGGA
>SEYY01015600.1:0-5000 GCA_009176605.1 Armadillidium nasatum | reverse complement strand
ATAATAATAATAATAATAATAATAATAATAATAATAATAATAATAATAATAATAATAATAATAATAATAATAATAATAATAAAAATAATGAAATAATGAATCAATAATAATAATAATAATAAAATAAAAATAATATATAATAATAATAATAATAATAATAATGATAATAATAATACACGAATAATAATCGGATAAACTTTAATGAGATTAATGGAATAAACCTTAAGTAATAATTAATAATAATAATAATAATAATAATAATAATAATAATAACAAAAATAATAATATTGATTTTTACATTAGTTTTAACCCACTATAGGAAACAAAATCGAAGCCCATATTCATTTAGCTTCACGATTAATACTTTAAGTAAGCAAATTACATAAGATTTTTATATATAATATATATATATATATATATATATATATATATATATATATATATATATATATATATATATATATATATATATATATATATATATATATATATATATATATATATAATCTCGGTTGATGTATGGATAAAAAGGTTCCGCTTTCTAACGACTTACAACAAAATTACCTACCTCCCAGGTAAGACCTAAACCAATGACACACCTTTTACATATATATATATATATATATATATATATATATATATATATATATATATATATATATATATATATATATATATATATATATATATATATATATATATATATATATATATATATATATATATATATATATATATATATATATATATATATATATATATATATATATATATATATATATATATATATATATATATATATATATATATATATATATATATATATATATATATATATATATATATATATATATATATATATATATATATATATATATATATATATATATATATATATATATATATATATATATATATATATATGAAGAAACTTTTGGAAGCTGGAAATAGGTAGGGAAGGGTAACTCTTGGAACTTTACCATATACTTGATTTCAAATAATGTCAACTAATATACTGGATCTTTTCTATCAAAATTCTTGTCATAAAGATTATTGAAATATCTTATTCCCATATATTATATATATATATATATATATATATATATATATATATATATATATATATATATATATATATATATATATATATATATATATATATATATATATATTATCAGGTGGTAAAAGAAGGAGGCGAAATGGAATGCCTTTGTGTTGGAAATCCGAATAAAAGGATAAGCAATCAATGAACTGATACACGGAGTTTGCCAATGTTTAGGTTCATAGGAAGAGTGTTTTAAACTTTATCAATACTGTGCATGTAAGAATAAACAGAGCAAGTACTCTCGCGAATCAGAGACTTAGACAAAGAAAGAACGCGACTGTAGAAACTGAAGACGTATGCGATATCTGACAATTCGAGATAACAGTGTGTTCTATAATAACAACAGTATAAGGAGTGATACAACAGTTCAACGGTAGTAAAGAGGTTGTAGAGAGTCAGTGAGAGTAGAGTAGAAGTGTTATATTATATATATATATATATATATATATATATATATATATATATATATATATATATATATATATATATATATATATATATATATATATATATATATATATATATATATATATATATATATATATATAGAGAGAGAGAAAGAGAGAGAGAGAGAACAAGAGAGAGGAGAGAGCAGAGAGAGAGAGAGAGAGAGAGAGAGAGAGAGAGAGAGAGAGAGAGAGAGAAAGAGAATTATTAGTTTCTACCTTCTTTAAAAATAAAAATAAATAAATAAATAAAAAATCTTAAGATATACGAGGATATTTGGGAATGTGAATTATCTATTTTTTGCATAACTCTCGTAGTTCAAGAACACCTGTTCCAAATCTGGAATTGCAAAGATAATTCAAGAAATTCAAGACCTAATATTTGAATTTGGTCGATAAATATTATACCGGAGGTTATATATATCTATGTAATTTTCTTTTATTTGAAAATAACTGATGCTCTTAATATATAATAAAATTAGAAGGAAGCACTGATGGTATGGAAGTGAAGATAATTTAATGATAATAATAATTATGATATTAATATTAATAATAATAATAATAATAATAATAATAATAATAATAATAATAATAATAATAATAATAATAATAATAATGATAATAATAATAATCTGGCAATAGAAGATATATACGTAAATATATATATATATATATATATATATATATATATATATATATATATATATATATATATATATATATATATATATATATATATATATATATATATATATATATATATATATATATATATATATATATATATATATATATATATATATTCTTATATCAAAACTTTCATCACATAAAATTAAATTTGTTTAATTTTTATTCTTTTACGCATTTACATAACGTCCATAATTAATGAGATCGTTGGTTTGTTTGAAAATTAAAATGTATTACTCAGAGAGAGAGAGAGAGAGAGAGAGAGAGAGAGAGAGAGAGAGAGAGAGAGAGAGAGAGAGAGAGAGAGAGAGAGAGAGAGAGAGAGAGAGAGAGAGAGAGAGAGAGAGAGAGAGAGAGAGAGAGAGAGAGAGAGAGAGAAATTAGACTTTTATTTATTCTTCTCTTTTGATTATTTATCAAAATGAATCGTTCAAGTTAATTAAATTAATTAAACTAATTTTTTTTAAAATTAATTTTTACGCATTTTTTATTTTCTTTAATATTTTATATCATTCCTGGTAATACTTTTTCTCTCAGTCTCTTTGGGTACTCATATTCTTTTCTGGGTCTGATCTTTTTAATAGAAACATTCTAACAATCTACGTCAGGTAAAATCATATATAACTTCCTTATTGATCCATTTTAAATTTAGCATTTTTGTTGATCTTTGAAAATTTAAGATTCTTGCTGATCCATTTTAAATTTCACATTCTTGTTGCTCTTTAAAAATTTAACATTCTTGTTGATCTTTAAAAATTTAACATTCTTGTTGATCTATTTTAAATTTAACATTCTTGTTGATTCATTTTAAATTTAAAATTCTTATTGATCCATTTTAAATTTATTATTCTTGTTGATCCATTTTAAATTTAACATTCTTGTTGATCCATTTTAAATTTAATATTCTTGTTGATCCATTTTAAATTTAACATTCTTGTTGATCCATTTTAAATTTAATATTCTTGTTGATCCATTTTAAATTTAACATTCTTGTGGATCCATTTCAAATTTTATATTCTTGTTGATCCATTTTAAATTTAACATTCTTGTTGATCCATTTTAAATTTAACATTCTTGTTGATCCATTTTAAATTTAACATTCTTGTTGATCCATTTTAAATTTAACATTCTTGTTGATCCATTTTAAATTTAACATTCTTGTTGATCCATTTTAAATTTAACATTCTTGTTGATCCATTTTAAATTTAACATTCTTGTTGATCCATTTTAAATTTAATATTCTTGTTGATCCATTTTAAATTTAATATTCTTGTTGATCCATTTTAGATTTAACATGTATGTAAAATAAATTCATACCCATTACTTCGATCCTCACTTTACGAGGCGTCCTTTATATTTATCTTTGTATGCATCATTTATTAATTTAGCTCTTTTCCCCTTTATTATAAGGAAAAGATTTTTCTTTTCCCCTCAAACTTTCAGGAAAGGAATACCAGTTTTTACTATAAGCTGATCTCTCAGATTCACCTTCAAGGAACTGCAAAGTAATCCCTTGTGGGATTCTTAAATATTTCATTAGCTAAAACCTCATCATCTTTTACACTATCCTCAAACCCACATTTCCTTCCCCCCTACTCAACCTGATCATTAGTTTTCATTCCCCTCAATAAAAAAAAATAAAAAAAATCTAATCAACTTTAAATTAACACTTATAAACTTTAAAAAAATTACACACAAAAAAAACATAATCACGTGTTTGAAACTAATAATTCATTCTTCTTCTCATCTCTTATAAAAGCAAAAATTTCCTTTTTTTTTTGTTTTTTTTTGTTTTTTTTTTTTTTCACACACCAAATTATTTCTAGAAATTATATACACACAAATTAACAAGACACCAAAGCACCTAACTTTGAATTAAAAAATAATATCATTATTATTGTTACTACTACTCCTATTATTATTATTATTATTATTATTATTATTATTATTATTATTATTATTATTATTATTATTATTATTATTATTATTATTATTACTACTACTATTATTGTTATTATCATTATTATTATTATTATTATTATTATTATTATTATTATTATTATTATTATTATTATTATTACTATTATTATTATTATTATTATTATTATTATTATTATTATTATTATTATTATTATAAATAACAGCGGTAATAGAAGTAATACATCAATAGTGTTACAAGAAGGTAGAGAAACACTCGAATTACAGGTAGTAGTAGAAATAATTATAAAAATAATAATAATAATAATAATAATAATAATAATAATAATAATAATAATAATAATAATAATAATAATAATAATAATAATAATAATAATAATAATAATAATAATAATAATAATAATAATAATAATAATAATAATAATGATAATTTGAGCAACAAAGAAAACAATAAAACGACTTGGAGCACTTTAACCCCTTAACTAAAAAAAATAAAAAAAAAAATATATAATAATATAATAATAATATATAATAATAATAATAATAAAAAAATAAATATAAAAAAAAAAAAATATAAATAATAGAAAATAAAAAAAATTAAAAAAAAATTAAAAAAAATTCCCTCAATGACTATGCAGCAAAAGCCACAGAAACGCAGACAAGCAGAAAAGCACAAGGACGTATAAAGATCATGAGAATCTTGTATCAGAGAATAAAAATCATTTTTCAACATAAATCAAATCTTTCGATCTAGAGGGTACAATAAAAATAATGTTAATCTTATGATAGAAAGAAATACATGATAATACGCTTCGAATTTCTTT
>SEYY01015599.1:20000-22500 GCA_009176605.1 Armadillidium nasatum | reverse complement strand
AAAAATTATTAAAACAAAGGTTAAATATCTCCCATTTCAAATGGGTTTACAGAATGAATGAATGAATAATAATATAAATAAAAATAATAATAATAATAATAATAATAATAATATAATCAATTGGTAGTTTGGAAAAGAGCATTTTATTCAAGATAGTACTTACTGCAATGCGGAAGGTATACTAAGAGTGAAGATATTGTGTATATTACAGGTAGGGGGACACTAATATTTTGAAGATAAATATTTATTGTGGAATCTTCTTCATTGTTACTAAGTATGGAATAATAAAAACTGTTTAAGTAAAAAGATGGGAAAAATAAATAAAAATATAAATAAAATATTTGCATTGACACATTTGAATTTGAGAAGACATTTCCAGTTATTTTTTTTTATTTATTTATTTTTTGGATTAGCAAAACTCACTGTATACTCTTTTTGAAAATTTTCGAACCATGCATATTGTTTTCCCATTATTAACCCTATATGTTAAGACTACTAGAAACTAATAAGATATACTATCAAAATGAAAACCAAAAAAAAAAAAAAAAAAAAAAAAAAAAAAAAAAAAAACCTGTGCTCTTCATCAGAGATGGTTCGAGTGGAATAAGTCATGTATACTTAACATTACAGTAATTATGATGTGTGCCACTAATACTCCCCTGAACAAATCATTAATTTTGTTATCTAAAATTTAAAAGTGTTATATTTAAAAAATAAAATAAAATAAAATAAAATAAAATAAAAAAATAAAAACTACTCTACTCTACTCTGATAGACCTCCTTATGGATTAACAGAGATCAATGAATAAATGTAGAACTCGAAACACACACATATGGAACTTCTTACATTTTTATACTGAAACCAATTTTACATAAAATATAGATAGTCAAATTAAGGGATTCAGAATTAAACTGGCCGATGTACCGGTATGGTGAGCAGAATAATTTCTGTGTCCCGAAAGTGGTGCATTCATAGGAGCAGTACGGTGCTGAAAATTGGGGTGCCCGGCCAGCCCTAGTTTTGAATTATGGTTTTCAAAAGAATACATATAATTTAGTTAATGTTAAAAGTTAAATGATAAGAATATCAATATGATTTTAACACCAAAATTAATATGCGGTAAAGCTACCCATTTATTTATTTATTATTATTATTATTATTTTTATGAGAAAACTAATTAAAAGCATTATCAAAATATTTTAAATGAATGAAAATTCAATTACAGATGTTATAGATAGAAAAATAATATAAATACCCTTAGAAAAGTAGTTCTTTATAGTATTATATTTGTATAAAGGTAGAAAAATATTTTTCTTGAAAATTATTTTGTAGCCTATTAAAATTATAAAAAACCACAACTACGTCTCCCCTACCCCCCCCCAAAAAAAAAAATTTCATTACATATATATATATATATATATATATATATATATATATATATATATATATATATATATATATATATATATATATATATATATATATATATATATATATATATATATATATATATCCGGTGATCAAAGGCAAGAAGCCTACCAATTTCCACCGGAGTTGGAAAAATGTATCCTAGTCGCCGAGGCCGACATGTCCAGATACAAAAGGCTTGAAAGTTTGCAAGTCAAAGGAAGTTGGGAAAACAGGTAAAAGGAGTGTGTGTGTATTTTATATATATATATATATATATATATATATATATATATATATATATATATATATATATATATATATATATATATATATATATATATATATATATATATATATATATATATATATATATATATATATACTCTCTCAAGTGAGATATTGTAGATATTAGTATGTAAAATTTTTGTTAGCTATCTCTCCCTCTCATTTTCAAATAATGTCAATTCCTTATAAGCATGCCTTTGTAATCCGCTGCTACACGCTAGTAATAAAAATGTGCTTCCCAAGCTATCCACAAATGTTTTCGTCGACTATGCGTGGGTTTTCTTTCTAGTATGCGTGTGTGTGTGCGCGTGTATAAGCAGTTTGAATAAACAGTCGGATGCTTGATTTTTTTTTCTTCTCTTTTAATATATAAGGGCGTTGACGCCCGATTTTTATCCCCTTTTAAAAAGGGGCGAAGGCAACATTTTCCCGTATTTCGTCTTGTTAAATTTTTTTTTTTAAAAAAAAGGAAGGGGGGTATGCAGTTTTGCATTTTGTCAAGCGCTTCTCATCATTCCCATACCCTCCTTCAAATATAAAGTCCCAAAACCCTCTTCCCTCCCCCACTGTATCAAATGGAAAATTCTAATGGATTTTTGCTGTGTGTTTTCAAATAGCCAGCCATTCACTTATCACTTCCTAGTTTGTTTATATATATATATATATATATATATATATATATATATATATATATATATATATATATATATATATATATATATATATATATATATATATATATATATGTGTGTTTTAGAAATTTCCTATTATTATAAGATCCTTTAAAATCTTTTGGTAGAAGCT
>SEYY01015599.1:0-15000 GCA_009176605.1 Armadillidium nasatum | reverse complement strand
TAAGTGTCGAATCGAAGTACTTTGTTGAAATGATACAAGCCTTAAGACCTGGTTACTCCCCACCATCTCGAAGAAATCTAGCAGGGCCACTATTAGACATAGCTCATAATGAAGTTGAAAACAATCTCAAAAGTCAGTTGAATGAAGTTGAAGGTAAAGTTTGCATAACATTATGCATGGATGGATGGTCCTCAGTAAAAAATGATCCAATCATTGCAACCTCTATGCACACAGGAAAGCAATCATTCTTGCTTAGTACAATTGATTCTGGATCTGATAAGAAAAATGCGGAATATTGCCTCAAATGTTTAAAGGAAGCTGTTGATGAAGTGAAGGAAAAGTACAACTCAAAAGTAATTATTTTATAAAATTTATAATTTTTAAATAATATAAATGTAATTCAGCTTGTCTATTATCTAAGCAGTAAATAATCTTTTCTTGGTTCTTGTAGGTTTTTGCATTTTGCTCTGATAATGAGGCCAAAATGAAACTATTGAAGGAGAAAATGAAGGAAGATGATGAACTTAAAACCATAATTTCATATGGATGCTCAGCACATTACATCAATTTACTTGAACAGGAAGTCACTCCAAATTCTATTCTCAAATATATAATCCAAATCCAAAAATTTTTTAGGAATCATCATCAACCTCATGTAAGATTTTAAGGTGTTATAAGTTTATAACTCAGCAGGAAGTTCAGAATAAAATAAATTAAGGTTTTTAAAGAATAATATATTGGATTTTAGTTATAAATCAAAATCAACCAAACAACCAAAATTACAATTAAACTACTGATTTCAATTTTTTTCAGGGATGGCTTAAAGAGAAAGGAGGACTGATGCCACAGATTCCAAATGATACAAGATGGAATTCGCAACAGGCATGTATTAACACCTTTATTCAAAACTACTACAAATATGTCGAAATTGCTAATGAGGATAAACTTGAAATGAGCATCACCAACATTTTAAGCAATCCTTCACTCTATCGTGAAGCACAGCATCTTCAGAAGCAAGTGGATGTTGTATCTAAAGCTCTTGATAAGGTATATATATATATATATATATATATATATATATATATATATATATATATATATATATATATATATATATATATATATATATATATATATATATATATATATATATATAGTAATTTTGTTTATATATATGAGTAATATTACTAATACATGTTTTAACGTGATTTCATATTGATCAGTTACAGAGTGATACAGCAACTTTATCTATAGCAGTTAATGAATGGCTGGTGCTTTTAGAGAGTGAAGTACTTGACCCATACAAGGCCAATATAAGGAAAAGGATGGAAGAAGCTACAGAACCATTTTTCTTTGTGGCAAACATGATGGATCCCCAATATCTTGGTTAGTGTCACATTTACTATATATATATATATATATATATATATATATATATATATATATATATATATATATATATATATATATATATATATATATATATATATATATATATATATATATATATATATATACTAACAAAGAGGTACTGTTTAAGCCTTAACAACATTCTCTAATTAACTTAGCTTTAACTCTCAAACTATGGCATTAAATTTCCTAGGTACATAAGTATGAAATGTAGTGAGTGTACAGTACCATTATGTTAATTCATTTATTTACAGAATACAAATCATAAAGCATATTTATTTATTAAAACCTTCTTGTTTTTAATTTATAGGAAGAAATTTGACTTCTCAACAGGAAGAGTTAGCAGAAGAGTGGATTTCTGAATTTCATCCTGAGTACTTGGCAGGTTTTATGGCATTCAGGATAAAAGATCCAGATCTGTTTCCAAAAATAATGTTTTCAGAACAAATTCTAAATCTTTATAAACAGCAACCAGCAAAATGGTGGTCAGTCATGGAGAATAGAACATTGAAAGCCAACAATTTGCCATCAGGGTTTTGTAATTTCTTTGCTAATTTACTGACCTGTCCACCAAGTTCTGCCTCAATTGAAAGACTATTTTCTACATTTGGTCTTGTTTGGACTAAATTAAGAAATAGATTAGGAATAGAAAAAGCTACAAAACTTGTCAAAATTCATAGAAGTTTAAACTTGAACGAATCTTGTAGCTTAAGTGAAGACACATAGTCATATTTATTAATTTTCTTCTCTCTCTCATTCTCTACACACACACACATATATATATATATATATATATATATATATATATATATATATATATATATATATATATATATATATATATATATATATATATATATATATATATATATATATATATATATAAATATAAAAAAAAAAAAAAAAAAAAAAAAAAAAAAAAAAAAAAAAAAAAAAAAAAAAAAAAAAAAAAAAAAATTCCAAAATTATTTTCATTTTTTTTTTTTTACTTTAAAAAAAAAAAAAAAAAAAAAAAAATTTTTTTTTTTTTTTTTTTGAAAAAACCCAAGTGGGCAAAAAAGCGGGTTTTTTCAAGTGGGTTTTTTTGAAAAAACCCAGGTGGGTTTTTTCGGGTCGGGCCATATATATATATATATATATATATATATATATATATATATATATATATATATATATATATATATATATATATATAATATATTTTGTTAATGAAATCTATTTTTATTCCAGTGTTTAATTACAAAATTTTACCCATTTTTATTATTTTTCTTCAATATATATTACATTTCCAGTTTATTTTGAATAACAACTAAATACCATGTAATAGACAAACCATGCATATTTACCTGAAAAAGTATATCTAACAATATGGCTTTCATATATATAATTTTAAACTTTTTATTTTTAAGCTCTAAGATAATTATACAATTTTATAAAAAATTTCGTAATATTGATATAGCAACCTCATATTAACGCTGATGCACCAACCTCATAACCAAAGAAATGCATTACTGTGAATGACGCATTTCCTCAAGATATAAATAATACATATTAATCTATATTAATTTAATA
Organism: Armadillidium nasatum; assembly: GCA_009176605.1. Lineage (NCBI taxonomy): Eukaryota > Metazoa > Arthropoda > Malacostraca > Isopoda > Armadillidiidae > Armadillidium > Armadillidium nasatum. The sequence continues at coordinate 12,018 of SEYY01015599.1, read as the reverse complement.
TGAATAGTCAAAGTTACTTTTGCCAAGAATAGAGTAAAAAATAATAAATTATATATTTTAATAATTTAAAAATTTTAATTATTGCAAATTTTATTTTTCCTGGATATTCAACTGGATAGTAGTACTATCTAGCTAGTTAGGCCAGATAGCAACCAGATATCTGGTTCATCCCTAATTTTAATATATTTATATTTGTTTATATAGATCAGCTGATATTTCTTTACAGCAAGTGCTCAATGAAAATCAAGATTCTTGAAGATTTTTTCTGCAGTTACACTTAAGTGTAAGTCCCTACAGGTTTTCATGGAATAAACCCTAAAGATAGAAAGTTCTATATTCAATTTTTGCTGCAGGGAACAGTATAATGCTGGAACAAGTCATAAAGCATCACTTGAAGAAGAATCTAGACTGTTGAACATATCCTTAATATGCCCTCAGGATTGTTTATTTGTTTTTGTGTACAAAGTCCCACGTCAATATGCTACTATGAAACTACTACTTTTTAAGTTTCTTTTTAATAATTGGGTAACTTACCTGCAGGATGATTCCAAAATGGATGAAACCTTGGTGGAACAAGTTTATCTAAAGATTTTATCATTGATCTATATATTGCTGCCATTTTATTATACAATATGAAACAGTTTATGACTTACAAAAGAGAAATTTATTAAAACATTAAAAGTTTCTTGAATAAATTTCTATTTTACATACTTTCCTAGCAACATACATCAAAATCCAGCTCGCGAATTCCTTATAAATTTTGAACATAGTCATTGTTGCTACGTAAATTTATTTGCTCATCAGAGTTGCTAGAAACTATGTGAGAAACCCAAAAAAATTTTAACTACCTTTTAGTCAATGGAGAAGCCAGTTGAAGATAGGTAAAAAATTAAAAACACACCAAGTAATGAAGCACAATATTAAAAAAGTTTGGATAGCAGTTCTTTGTGAGAGGTAATTTCAAAGAATTTTCTCCAATTGTTTTAAATTTCGCAAATAAAGTGTCATCACATAAAGGAAGTGTCCAACTTCAAAAAAAAAAAAAAAAAAATTTTTTGTTTTTGTTTTTTTTATTTATTTGGCCAATTACCCTGAAATTTCCAGTGTAAATGCTTTTTCAAGCTGAAAAAAGAATTTGATTTCTGATGTTTTTCGAAGTCTATAACGATTTGAAAGGTATTTGGAGCCCCCCCCCCCCCCATAAAAAAAAAAAAAAAAAAAAAAAAAAGTGAATAGCGGAGCCAAACCTCTGGTAGGAAATGATCTGAAAATTTAACTGCATATTCTCAGCCCCAATTACAGAAATAGCAATGTGGCGATTTTTCATATCTGCTTTAGGATAAAAATTATATGTACTTGAATTTCTTTTTGAAAAAAAAAAAAAAATTGGGAAAATTTACCCTTCCCGACAATTTTTTTTTTTTAATGTACATTAGAAGTTTTGTATTTTTAGCAGGTGTTTAGAGGAGGGACATGACTACAAAGTTCTCTCAATACAATTAAATTCTATTTATTCTGTTTGAGATATAGCCTCTCAAAAGTTGTGGAAATTTTGAAATTTGTTTAAAAATTTCCCGAATTGAGAGGCTATATCTCGAAACCAAACAAATAGCGTTGAATGATGTACTGAGAGAAAGTTGTAGCCCTGTCCCTCCTCTATACATTCACCAAAAATAAAAAATGTTGTTAATGTATTTTTTTAATAAACTTTTTTGTCCTGATGTGTAAATTTTCAAAAAATTTAAAAACATTTTTTCGACAGTTGTTCGGAAAAAGCCATATAACCATAGTATAAGTATTACTTATTAATACTTATATCTCCTAATTTGTATCTTCAATGGTTCTGGGCATTCACCGTTTTAGGGTGTTACTAAACTTTGCTGTTACTGACAAAACTCCTCTTGTGTTCATCTGGTCTCTTTGCTTCTTCCCATTAGAACAAGCAGAACTTCGACACCTCCATGAAAAATTTTATATCTCGTATGAAGGAACTTGGATTCCGCGTGCTCCCACCTTCGAATCTATCTCAGGGCACTTCTTATATATCAGAAGCCTTGAAAACATGTACTCATGTGTTTGTCCGAGTCGATTGCATCAGGTGATCATTAGGGGCATCATATACAGGTCCCTTCTTAGTTCTTGAACGCTTCGACCGGTGCTTCAAATTACATCTTCCAAAGAAAATAAGAAAATTATAAATAACATACTAATTGAAATTCTCTGATAGAGGGGACCATGGGCCCCCTAGAAAATGTTCTAGTTCCTTCTATGCTCTAGACTGAATGGCACGAGAGCAAGCCCCATCGAACCATGATTTTAAAGATAGAAAGATTTAGATGGAAGGAATGAACCTGCTCATCCCATCAACTATTACAGTCCCCACCTTATCAGCAGAGACCGAAGCGTCTTCAGAGACAAAGCAGTCCCTCCAGGGATAGTTGGCGTAGAAGCAACGCAAAGCCTCCTAATCAACCCAATGAAAATGAAAGGTAGATACGCTTGGGGCATATTGGAGCAGTTGGAGAGAAAGCATGAAAATTAAGAGAAATTAGATTGGGGTCAGAGTTACCAATAAGTGTGAAGACAACGTATTTATAAAGTGAAGGACTAGTATTGAAGCATAAGTCAATGGTGTTCAAGAATTGGTTGGGACGATCCGGAATATGTGTTGGTTCTTTAATCAGTTGCTCCAGATCGTCTGAGAATGCTGAATGATTCGACCTCCTCTCATCCTTGATCAGTATGAGAGGAACTCAACCATTCAGTATTGTGTATATTAAATTCCCTAAATAGAGGACCTCAGTATTTGGATGTGAAGATGTAACAGTTTAATGAGAAGTAGTTAGGTACTCAAAAAAAAATAGGAAAATCTGTTCTATTGTGAGAATAGTAGCAGAAACACAAGATTATTGAAGTGATAGGAAGAAAAGATTTTAAGCCACAGAACATCGAAGTTAGGAGATTCAAGATTTACAAGACGTAGTTATTAGTGTTTAGGTAGGCACAAACTCCATCCTTAGAACGGAAATTATGAAATAAGTTATAGTTGAATATATTAAAAAGTTAGGAGTAGGAATTCTTTGATATCTGGGTCTCAGACAAAACTAAAATGTTAGGAAGAGAGTTAAAGAAGTAATATTCTACAGAAGCTAAATTAGAGCGTAAGCCACGGACATTGATGAAGTGTATAGAAATCCCACGCCTGCGCATATCCGCCATACTGCACACACAATCACGATTAAAACAAACAAACAGATAAACAAGTAAACAAACAAGCAAACAAGCAAATTGACAAACAAACAGCCACACAAACAATGAGACAAACAAAAGTATAAACAAAGGAAGACAAAGTAAAACTGAAACAATACTTATTTGAAAATTAAATTTTAAAACGTTAAAATTAACTATAAAAATATATAACTATTAAACTATTTATATTTAAAACATAAAATATTCGCAAAAACTTTTCTTAAATTCGATCCAATAAAAGTTGTTAACGTAATAAATTTAATCCCTGTAGTTAGTAAAAATAGCAAGAGGGATATTATATTATATTTATATATATATATATATATATATATATATATATATATATATATATATATATATATATATATATATATATATATATATATATATATATATATATATATATATATATATATATATATATATTTTATATTTAATTTTTTTAAAAAAAAAAATTTAAATTTTTTTTTATAAAAAAAAAGAAAAAATAATTATCAAATTTTGTTCCTCATAATATTTCTATTTTAACTATCATTATTATTATTTCTTTTTAAATTTGGACTATTTATTCAAATTTCTATTGGCTAGAAAAGCTTCTAAGAGTTTTGTTCCCTGAGTTTTAGAAAAAATGAAAAAATCTACCTTTTCGGATAAAAAAAATTAAGAAAAAGACTACAACTGCAACATTTCATATTTTTGTGGGTGTGTAGAGGAGAAATGGGGCTACAAATTCCTTTGTATACTTTAATCAATGCTATTCGTTGGTTTCGAGATATAGCCTCTCAAAAATGATTCATTTATGACGAAATTTCAAAAATTCCATAAGTTTGAGAGGCTACATATCTCGCTTTAAGCAAATAACATTTAATAATGTATTAAATAAAAGATATAGTGCTGTCTCTCCTCTAAGTCATATCCAAAAATAAAAAAAATTAGTAAGTAATATTTTTTTTAAAAATAATTTTTCTCTCCAGAAGGGTAGATTTTTCGCAAAAAGAAAAAAATTCAACTTTTTATATCTTTTTTCCTAGATCGACGCGATATCAAAAATCTGTTTCCAGTAATGCTAAGATTTTTCATTTAAATTTTCAGTTCATGTGGATAAGTGGTTTGACCCCTCTATTCATTTTTTTAAAACTTTTTATCCAAATAACTTACAAAACTCTAGAATCTCAGAATATCGTAAGAAATGAACATAGAACTGCAGGGAAAATGCATATACACTGAAATTTTCAGTTCACACGTTTCAATAATAATTTTTTTTAAACATTGGACCCTCCCCTTATCTCTGTCTTGCACCTGAAAGGCTTAAGGTTGTCCGTACAGAGTTCATTTACATGCTTGAACTAGGCATCATTCGTCCTTCCAAGTCTACTTGGAGCTCTCCTCCCCATCTTGATTCCAAGGACATTCCTGGTGATTGGCTTCCATGTGGAGATTATCTTGTCTTGAATGCAGCGACGTGCTCGAGAATTTCAATCTACCACACATCTAGGACTTGACGTCACGCATTCATGGATGGTCTTTTTTTTAGAAGAAAGATTTGCAGCCTTCAAATCACCAAATTCTCTGCACCTGAGGACATTTCGAAAATATGCGTGACAACACAGTTCAATATGCTCTAGTTCCTTCGAATAATTAAACTCCACTCAGACCTTCCAGAGGTTCATGGACTCTTTGTTCCTTGGTCTTAACTTCTGTTGTACATATATCTATGATCTTATCGTCAGTCACTCTCTTGAGCTCCATAAAGTAAGGTATCTCCGTGCTACTTGAAAACAGATCGTGCTAGGGGCCGACTCCCTCACATTTCTAAACATACTATTTTTGCCGACTAAGTTTTGCTGTTATATAATGCAATATATAAAGTTTGTACTATGAACTGTTCACTTTCAATGTCTAATTTTGAGTCTTGAATAATAAACCTTGCCTAAAAGTATCAGGTTCAATAATTATTTTAGGCTTAATGAATTTTTAGCTTTATATAGTTTTTTTTTATATTTGCTTAGTATGTTAGAATGTTATAATTTTGTTGATGATTATTAATAAAGATTTTAATATCTTTCAACTCATGTTGTCTCCTTGTTTCTTTAAGGATTTGTAAAACTTGAATAGAGGTTTTACGAAGACTGGCTGTTCTAAGTCTTCAAATCATTAAGAAAAAAGATTAAAATTAAGTATAATTAAATTCTAATGACTGAAAAGGTTAGAAGAATTTTTACTCGAATAAACAACATTTTGTGAATTATAAACTACTTCTAGGTAAAAATTAAATTTTAAAGAATATAATTGAAAAATTTTATTAGCAATTGTTAAAATAGAATTATTTTTTATCAGTAACTTTTCTTATAGATGGCAAACTGAATCAAATGGCTTAAAAAGGTAACTTGTATTGATATTTTTTAAAGTAATCATCATCCAAAAATGTGCCACACCTTTCCCAATTAGAGGATTATAGATATATGGTACGCATTGGTATCCTTCAACTTTATGCATTTGGATTGACACTGTTGTAGTTTTTTTTTTTACATTATATTTTCAATGGAAAAGTAAAATCGACCTAAATTTGTTATCGCATTTTGTTATATTTTAAGGTTTTTGTTAACGCTTAGTTCTTTTTAAAGTATAAATTTTAAGTGTGAAGTTAACTGTAGATTTTTTAATAGTGTTTATTGAGATTTTATCAAATGGCATCTAAAACTTTAAATTACGAAAACTAGCCATAAACAGTGCAGAAAACAAAAGCCTCCAGGGTGGTATTCTTGGATGTCTAGCCCTAATTTTGGATATACCATATTTTAAAATATTGATATAATATATCGTGGTGTAATTGGTATTTTGTTAAATGAATTTGACGAAAATAAACAGTTAAGTTTACATATAACGTTGGTGCAAACTCATTATGAATTTGAAATTGAAGGTAGGTCTATGCTTTTACTTTGTTCAATTAGGCTAGTATACCATAAAATGGCTCAATTTTTTAGATTATAAGACGTAAATACAAATGTAAAATATGTGGTAGCTTAAATTAGTAATGATTTAACCTTCCAAATCTAGGACTTGGATATTAAAGGTAGTAATAGATTTAACCTTCCAAATCTAGGACTTGGATACAGAGAGTAATGGTGGGGGAAATTATCCAAATATATCTAAAATTTCAAAAGTTGGTATTTTTGTAAAGGGAAACCTGAAAATCTATTTTCATTAATTAAATATTAGCAAAATATTAAAAATGTGTCCATGAATACTAAAAAGAAAATTTAACAATTCAATATTTTTGGTATTTGTAAAAAAGGTAATAATTTGATGAAGCACGAACCTCTCCTATTTTCACTATATTGAAAATATGTTTAAATACATTCTACACATATTTTTCTTTGGCGGTTGAGTAATATAAATATATAATAAAAAAAAAAAAAGAGAAACTATTAAATAAAAAGAAAAAACTAATATTTTCACTACGAATGGTGAAGCAACTGTTCTTCGACTGGCCTTCGTTTGTACAAAAATAGCAAAATCAATTGAATAACAGGTTGCCATATTTGTCCTTCGACTGTTCTGATATTTTTTTTCTGCAATCGATATATAAACCTAAATTTATTGAAATGTGTATTATTATTATTTAGATTTTATTTCACTTATACCTATTATTATTATTATTATTATTAATATTATTTTTTTTTTTTTATCATTATTATTATATTTTATTTTTATTGTTATTATTATTAGTAGTAGTATTTTTATAATTATTATTATTATTATAACTATTATTAGTAGTATTTTTATAATTATTATTATTATTTACTTTTCTAGCGTACTTAATTCGACTTATCATAACCTGAATGACCGAAGATTGTCGTGTGATACAGGCCTAACTGATAGATGGAACGTTGCTATGGCATACAGGGCTACTGCCGTACACATTCTCTCTCTCTCTCTCTCTCTCTCTCTCTCTTCTCTCTCTCTCTCTCTCTCTCTCTCTCTCTCTCTCTCTCTCTCTCTCTTTCTCTCTCTCTCTCTCTCTCTCTCTCTCTCTCTCTCTCTCTCTCTCTCTCTCTCTCTCATATATATATATATGAATTTCCATTTTTATTTTTTCCTAAAAATCTTTTGTAACTTATTGCACATTTATTTTCTAATCTACCAAATTCATAAATTTGCACCCTTATCAAATTTCTATGTTTGCTTCCAACCTACTCTCAGCCTTAACCTTGGTTGTATCAAATTAAGATTGTATATACAACCTTCTTTCATTTTCAAGTCATTTATATCAAACAGCCTTTATTTTTCATTTGTATACATATCTTAACATGTTTCCTATAATTATCGCTATCTTTGTGTCAGCACATACTTCCAAATTTTTCTGCCCATTCATCTTTAATCTTCTATGCTAAAAGGCCATTTCTTCTTTCACTTCTGCATCAACAATTATAAGATTTAAATTATGCAGTAAACATTCTATCATTTTCACTAAAAGACTCGAAACATTCATTTCTTCTGAAACAAACCCTTCAGCTTTACTCTCATTATCTTTGAATATTAATATATTTCACTGGTCATTCTTCCTTTAGTATTGCTACATTATTTTTAACTCTTGACTATCTCATTCACCTATTATGCTAGTCTTATGTAGCCTCCAAGGCATTCTTCTTTTATATAAGTATATTCTCTTGGAGCATAATTTATCCAATTGATACTTTCTCTTTGCAGACTTGTTCCACCTCTCTCTTGCTTGATTCTTTCACATTTTCCTACATTTAAGAATGCAACTTAAAAAATTTCCTCCCACATTTTGTCATGTTATATTTTCTTACTGTCCTCAAGGGAGAGGATATCAATGAAATGAAAATGAGAAGAGTTCTCTGGTGCCTTACATTTCTGCTGTGAGATTAGAATGTAGTGACTTCTAGTGTTAGAATTCATAAGAACTTTAATCCCTTTTTTTTTTTTTTTTTTTTTTAGAAGTGGAATGGTTTCTTTATCCAAAATTTCAGGATGGAAGAGATTTTCTATGGTTTATTTTCTACGTATTTGAAAAAATTAGAAAGTAAAAAGAAATCTGTGAAATACGATAAGATTAAGATCTCATAATTAATTACTACTTATTTTTTCAAAATTAACATTTCTGGAATACTTAAAAATTTTAAAAACTATTTTCCTCAGAATAATTTTTATTCACTTGATAATTCCCAGTTTGAGAGGGTGAAAAATTGTTGCATTTGAGATCTCTTTAGGAATGGGCTGTGAAGGAGGACTTTAGAGAAGTTGATCCTTACGGGCTTAGAAAAACTTAGATACTGGAAGAAAAACTGGAGAAGGTGATCCTTCATGGCTTGATAAGGACTTCTGTGAAGTTGAACCTTGCTGCCTTCAATGGAGAAGAAATCAACAATGAAACTGGAGAAGTCAAGGAGTATTTGTGAGAATGATGAAATGCTTCCGGTATAAGGATGTATCATGGCTTAGGGACAAGCTTGCTTTAATTTTTTTTCTAGATGTGAATGTATTTTTTATTATTATTATTATGAAAGGTTATGATGGGACAGATTGTTGGCTTGAGAACAAAAAGGAAGGAAGGAAAAAAAAAAAAAAAATATATATATCAAGTAAATTTTTGGCATATTTTTATGAAATATTATAATTATAGAAAACTACCATTTTAATTATTATTATTATTATTATTATTATTATTATTATTATTATTATTATTATTATTATTATTACTATTATCTTCCAGAGATCAGGTAAAGGACTTTAAAATTGTCTTCTCTGTAATTCAGGTTCTAGCCAAGTGACAGAAATCAGAAATTTTAACAAGTTTTTACTGTTTTAATTTTAGTTTTAACAATGTCTTTTGTAAGTGACTTGGTGTCCTATTGTCAAGGCTGGAAAGTTTATGTATTATTTTAGAACAGTAAAACATAAAGTTGATAATATACAACCCCCTAATTACCTCATGCCCGGCAGGTTTCAAGTTCAAATGACCAGATTGGGATATTTATTGTATGACTGATTAATAATTTAAAATATTCACAGTTATTTTATGAAAAAACCCTTTTAGTTGAATTTTTTTTTAACATTCAAAAAAATATAAAAATTCAAATTTCATTCTATTTAATATTTGTTTATATTTTAATGTAAACAAAGACTATGAAAGGAATGATGTTTTTTTTTTGTACTTTAAGTGTTTTATATTATGTGACACACTGCAACCCCACATGTGTTGTAATAGGATCATGACCCCCAGGTTAAGAAATTCTGTTCTAGATAATACAATACTTTGATAATATTAGGTGTGATGATAAAAATACTCATGTTCTATTGATAGGTATTGGGAGTTTTTATGATTTTTCTTTGTCTTCTGTTCTTGGCTTGGACAGTAATGTTAATCAGTCTCAGAGTTGTACAAATTGATTTTTTGTTTTTAAATTAAGTGTATGTTTTTTAGAAAGTTAAAAAGCTACAGTGAGTAGTTTTCCTATTTTCCAAAATTCCAAAAGTACTTATTTCTAAAAGTGAATAAATAAATATATTTTGAAAATTATTGTTGTAACTAACTATAAATAACATCCATTGTTTATTTTAATTCATGACTAATTTTATAAACTCTTAATATAAATATTTTACTCAGTGATATGTGGTAACTGTATAGTATTGTGATTTATGAATAAATTAATATGCTATGTCATTCTTGTAACATAATTATCATCACTTATCAGTTTTCACTATTAGGAGTAGACTATAGAGATCAGAGGACTTGAGAGTGGTTGATATCTTACTATTATCATAATATTCAGAATGCATATTTTGCAAGCAATAACTTTTCAGTTCCAGCAGAAGCATGGATGTAGATAGTTGCAACTGCCATTCTTGTGAGTACATTGCCTATATTCCAAATCTCTGATTTAGATATAAATGATAATTATTTAGCTTTCAGACTGAACAAGTTCAGAAATATTTTAAGAGAAACTGACCGAAGGTATAGTTTGTTTACTGAATAGTAATTACTAATTTTGATTATTACAGGGAAAAAGACATAATAAATTATTACTAATTTTAAGATTTAAATTTGTTGTTTACTTACTGGTTGGGTGAGTGATTAAGTGTATTAAAAGAAAGAAAGAAAGAAAAAAAAAAAAAAAACAGTTCATTCCTTGTTTAAAAGGTATAGTTTGTTTACTGAATAGTAATTACTAATTTTGATTATTACAGGGAAAAAGACATAATAAATTATTACTAATTTTAAGATTTAAATTTGTTGTTTACTTACTGGTTGGGTGAGTGATTAAGTGTATTAAAAGAAAGAAAGAAAGAAAGAAAAAAAAAAAAAAAACAGTTCATTCCTTGTTTAAAAGGTATAGTTTGTTTACTGAATAGTAATTACTAATTTTGATTATTACAGGGAAAAAGACATAATAAATTATTACTAATTTTAAGATTTAAATTTGTTGTTTACTTACTGGTTGGGTGAGTGATTAAGTGTATTAAAAGAAAAAGAAAGAAAGAAAGAAAGAAAAAAAAACAGTTCATTCCTTGTTTAAAAAGAGCAGCTTATAAATTTGAAAATGCATTGAGGTTGCAAATAATAAGACAAGAAGAAAAAGGATGTATTGAATTTTATAAAATGTAAATTACATCATAATGATATTTTTGAGGAATAAGATAGAGAATACAACAAGATCATAAGGAAAATGAAGCTTAGTAAAACATAAAAAAAACAAAAAACAAACCAAAAACCAAAATAAAAAACAAATATTTGTTAGTCATAATCTGAAACTGATAAAGCATTACAGTAATGTTTGAAGCAGTTGTCATACTCATCAGGCCAAATATTCTTTGAACTAGCACTGTCCGAGTTTATATGCACCATAATGAGATTGATCTGCAGCAGTTATGTACCATCTCTTTAGAATCATCACATGCATCCTTGTTAACCTCCATAAGACATTGAAGTCTGTGAAAACTAAGTCTAAAGGTATTCAGGAAAGCAAGAGTGTTGAAAGCTCTGCTTTTGACTTAGTCTTACTCCTTCTTCTCAGAGATACCATATGATTATAAATCAGATTTGTCACTAGATCCCATGATTTGAAAGAGGTCTTAAGACTCAGATTCTGATGATGGATACATTACATCTTGTATTATATATGATTATCAAAATTTATCAGTGATCTTTGTTAATATATTATGAATTTTTTTAATGCTGATACTCGTGAAAGGAAAATAATTTTTGAATAGTAACATTGTTTCATGTAAACCCTTTGACCTTTGCAGTAAATCAGGGGTGTCAAACATGCTGACCTGTAAATATTCTCCATTTGATCATAGACGTAAGTATGTAATTCAAAAAAGTTCCCACAGCTGTGTGCAATGAGATTGATATATATATATATATATATGTATATATATATATATATATATATATATATATATATATATATATATATATATATATATATAATATATATATATATATATATATATATATATATATATATATATATATATATATATATATATATATATATATATATATATATATATATATATATATATATATATATATATATATAGCTCACAATAGTTGGAATGGAAAGTAATAAATGAAGGTTGTCAATATCAATGAATTTGACACCACTGCTCTAAATGTATATGAATGACTCATGTATTTGACATATGACTGATTCAGTCTGTATAAAAACGGCAATCCCTCAAAATGAAACCATTCATACAGTGCATTTATAAGCAACAGACTTACTAAAGAAATTAGTT
>SEYY01015597.1:7500-15000 GCA_009176605.1 Armadillidium nasatum | reverse complement strand
GTTCTTGTGGAAGACTATTCAAGAGTAGGAAACGATAAACAATGTACTAATCAAGTGACTTTAAACTCAAATGACAATGAGTTTAAACCCTATTCAGAGGTGTCAACAATCAGTGCCCTAATCGAGAATGCCGTCCTACATAAACCAGAACCAATGATATTCAACGACGATCCCCTCACGTATGCACCTTGGAAGATTAGTTTCTACACGCTTATAGAGACTACGGTAAGAGACCAAAGCAAGCTTTTATATTACTTATATAAATATACAAGTGGGGAAGTACAAGAATTGTTGAATGCTTACATTTCCACAGATTCAGCAGAAGCTTACAAAGATGCGAGAGAAGCATTAGATGAAAGGTATGGCAATATGCATGACGTAGCAAGCACCCTAAAGGAAAAACTGAAGGCATGGCCCTTTATAAAGTCAGGAGACTCGATTGGTTTGCGAAAGTTCGCAGACTTTTTAAAGAAATGTGAGGTTGTGAAAGCTTCCACAGAAAGTTTAAACGGGCTAGACGTCTCCGACAAAATTCTGTCTTTGTTAAAGAGTTACCGGCTCACCTGATACATAAATGGAATGAATACGCTTTTAAATACGTCAAAAGCATGCCACAGAACTTCGGAGGTTATCCAGGCTTCGAAAACTTTGTGAAATTTATCATTGAAGAAGCTCGGCAAGCCTGCTTCGCGGCGTCTACGTTGCAAGTAGAAAGGCAGGATAGACGATGCGAAAAGCCAAGCTATAAGGAGACTCCAAGCACTAGAAATGCACGCAGTTTTGCTACAGAAGCAGTGATAGCGAATGATCAGGGAGATAAAAATGCGAAAATATACACGTGTATTTATTGTAAGCAAGCTCACGCCATTGGTGTTTGCAATAAATTTATAAACTTACCAATTCAAGAGAGGAAATATTTCGTAAAGGAAAGAAGGCTTTGCTTGAACTGTCTAAGGCAGGGGCATGTTGTCAAATTCTGTAGGGATCCAAATCGCTGTAGAACCTGCAATAGATTCCATCACACGTTATTGCATGAGGAAAGAATGCCATTCGAGCAAAGAATTGCCGGAAATGAAATAGAAGCTACAGAAGGAGTCGTTCATAGCGAAAGAGAACGAGTGAACCAACATGCTATCGTAGATAAGATCGACACAAGCAAAAACAATGCTTTTTACCGAACGCAGGCTCTAATACTACCCATTTGGGTCCATAGTCATGACTTTTCTGAGAAGAAAGTACTAACTTATGCGATGCTAGACCATCAGTCTAATACATCATTCATTAAGGATTCACTATTTGAAAGGTAAAATTTAGCAGGCTCCCCAGTAGACTTAAGTTTTATGACTATATCCAGTACAGAGTTTACAAAATCTATTAAGTGTAGGAACCTAATCTTTCAAGGATTAAGAGCAAAAGAGAAACTGCACCTGCATGTCTCATACGTAAGGGAGAACGTTGCAGCAGATAGAGCAAGCATTCCCAGTAAAGACATCGCGAAAAAATATGAACATTTGCGATAATAAACGATGAGATGGCATCAGAGATTCCAACGCTAGACGTTGAAATGCTAATTGGACTTGATTGCCCCGCGGCCCTAGAACCTTTAAGGGTAATTACAGGAAGAAAGGGCACACCTTTCGGTTTCAAGTCTCGCCTAGGATGGAGTATTATCGGTATAACACCGGAGACTTCTAACAACTCTCCACAAGCAAGCGAAAACAAAGTGATAGTTAATCACTCAATTGTATCGTTTCAGTCAAAAGCTAAGGAGTTACACAAGCTCGAAAATGTTAGAAAAGATGAAAGAACAAGGTCTGAATATTATACAAAGGAATTTGAAGGCAAAATGAAGACAGAGGTAGCCAAGCTTGAAACATTGTTAAAAAATGAAACTGCCTTGAAGCTTGAATTTGAAAACAAGTTGAATACTAAAGAGAAAGATATTAAGGAATTTTCATCTCTCAAAGAGAGAGAAAGGTTAGAGCTTGAAAACCAGAAGAAAGTTTTGGTCAACTATTTAGAAAATGTCAAAGTGCACTTGAATGAGAAAGATCTTATTCAAGAAAAGATAACTATTATTAAAGGAACTTGAGGAATCAAAACAGATGCTGGAATTTAAGGTTGAGGATATTTTAAAATGTAAAGAAATGGACCGCCTCCTCAATGAAAAATAGAATAAAGAGTTGAAGCAACAAAGATCGTTAGAGAAACAAAAATTCGAAGCATTACTAAATGAAATGAAAACTGAAAAGGAAACGTGTATATCAAGAAACAAGTCGCTTATAGAAGAGCTTTTTAAAGAACAGCAATGCGAATTCGTTGAAATTAATGACCTTCATGCTGTATATGAAAGTGAAAAATGAAACTTGAGTAAGGAAATTGGTGAAGCGACCGTTGAAATACACAGGTTGAGAGAATTGTTGACTGAAAAGGGATCAGGCGATACTTAAGGTAAAGAAAGAAAATGAAGACGATAAGAAATGAAAAGGCTGTCTTAATATCAATACCCGACAATGCAAAGCCAAAGGTACTTCTTCAAATGAAAATGGACAGGGAAAATATGCAAAACAAATTGGAAATGTTTCAAGAAAGGAGTAAACGGGAGTTTTCTGAAATTAACAAAGAGAAGCAGGAGATGAAAATTCAGATTGAAAGGGAAAAGAAATGTGCCTTAATAGAAAGAGAAATGGAGAAAGGGGTTCATTTTGAAAAACTTGAAGAAGACAGAGAAGAAATTTTTATGGAAAATGAGAGTCCCAGAAACAACTGGAGATTAGTTATAGTAGAGAAGGCCTTTGTAGGCCAAGACAAATGTGTTAGAAGAGAGTTGTTGAGGCTCGGTAAACGGAACTTAGGTAATCATAGGAAAAGGAAGAAAACAACCTTCGGTGCTAGAAAAACCTGTACGTTCTGTAGTTCTGTTAGTGCCAGCGAGAGACCGAGAATCCCCACCGAGGAGCCTTTTAGTTCAAAATTATTGCAATTCTGGGGGAGCTATGTACTGCCTTTCAGCAGAAGTTAACTGAGTCAAGAGACTTAGCGACTCAAGTAGCCCTGGCGTCTTCCTTCCCTCCTCAAAGCGTTAGATTGATTTTTTGGGTTGTGCAGATACCTTTCGGTATGCTATTATTTTATATATTCGTGTTTATAATTTTGCTTTTGTTTATGTTCATATTTTAAGTTTTGTTAATCTTGTTTTACAGATTAACCTGTCATTGATATGAAAAATGTTCAATAAAGTGTTCCAAGAAATTTGTATCTATAACTGAGTTATCGGTTGTCACAGACCCAAAACAAGCTGGGCCTCACGTTGTGAGATCCATATATATTATATATATATATATATATATATATATATATATATATATATATATATATATATATATATATATATATATATATATATATATATATATATATATATATATATATATATAATATATATATAATATAATATATATATATATATATATATATATATATATATATATATATATATATATATATATATATATATATATATATATATATATATATATATATATATATATATATATATATATATATATATATATATATATATATATATATATATATATATATATATATATATATATATATATATATATATATATATATATATATATATATATATATATATTATATATATATATATATATATATATATATATATATATATATATATATATATATATATATATATATATATATATATATATATATATATATATATATATATATATATATATATATATATATATATATATATATATATATATATATATATATATATATATATATATATATATATATATATATATATATATATATATATATATATAATTGATCATTTAAATATACCTTCAACCCAGAAATGTTCAATTTTTTTTTTATTTTTGAGTAGAGAGCTTTCGAACCAGTTAAAAAATATGCGAATTGTCTTTCTAACTTAGTCACACATTAATTATCTAAGAATGTTTATATTTATATTATAATTATATATTATTTATTTATGTAAAAAGAGTTAAACAACAGTAATAATTCATTAAAAGATATTGTTAACATTTATTATGTTCAATTCTTTAAGCGGCGACATTAAATTTAGAAGAAAGAAGATTTCGTTCAATGCTATTAATTGGGTTTTTGACATATTATTATTCATAATAAATGTTTTTATATTATATTTATCTTTTTTATTATTATAAAGTATTTTATACATACTGTATATTCTATTTTTATTGTTAAATTCATATTAAAGGCTTTAGTTTTCGTGTAAAAAATTTTTGAGAAGGGGATAAAAGTAGTTGAGTTCCTTGTTAAACGTAGAAATAAAATGGCGGATTGTTATATTTTATAATTACAGTTTTAAGGACTTTAAATATTTTTACCTTCCATTTGATTATTATACATATATTTATTTATGTTTATATTAATATTTCAAATAGTTTTTAGTTGTTAAGAAGTGATAATTTTGTAGATATTTAAAATAAAAGACATAAGAAAGGTCTAAAATTAAAAACTAGAAGTGCGCAGACGTGTAAACGACGAATCACGTGACTTAGGATAATAAAAAAAGGAAGCAAATAAAAATAGTTTTAATCTATTAATATCTAAATTATCAGATGAGCTACAGTGAAGAAACTAGGTTAAAAGTTGTATTTTGTTATAATGAAGTTATTTAAAAACATTTAAAGACAATTGTTCGCTATATTATTAAATAATTTACATTTAAACTTCAAAAGTGAAATAATTATAATTTAATTACCCTTCATAATAGTTTAAGTGCGTAATAATTTAAGAAACATGTGTATATTTGAATCATTTTTGAGGAGCAGACAGAAGAAGAGGGAAGATTCTACAGCATTCCAAACTGAAGAAGAATAGCAAAAAACGATTAGGGTTCATCTCATGTCAAGAACAGAAGATTTGGAATAGAAATATTCTGACTTGTAGAAGTCAAAACAGCTTGGAGTACCTGCCCTTTAGAATCTGGAATAGATTTTAAATAAGCTGTAGTAGCCGATCTTGTGGAGAGAGTTTGGTTTTCTCAGATGTAGTATCTAAAGGTGCATTGCAGGAGGAGCATTGTCACCTAAGGGAAATCATCCTAGATTAGATGGAGTATCTTTTCAGTCTCGTTAAATTACGCATATATTAGATAAATAGTAATAAAGAATTTGATAATTGTAAAAGGTACATGGAGGATGTTCCTTAAGGTACATGGAGAATGTTCCTTTTATAACAATAGAACATTAGCATTTTCGATGAGAGGCCTTTAAAGTATAATTACGCTACCATAACATCTTTTTTTCCATAAAATATTATTATTAATATTTATTTTGATTTCATACCATTCTTTGCATATAATATATTTCCTCTTAGTTAACAATACGAACGAATCTGTGTTTTAATAGCCACGCTATAAGAATCCGATTCAAACGTTATTTTTAAATTACAAAAGGGGTCGAAACGGACGACCAGCCCCTTTCATTGGCTATGCAACGGTATGGCTAATTTAATCCGTCGGGAATAATTTAATTCGTTGGGACATAAAGCTTTCATTGGTAGCAGTTTCGTTGGGACATTAACTACCACTTCATTGGTGAAGCAGCAGCGGGATTAGCTTTATTTCGTTGGGTCACCAAGTTTTCCTTTGCAGAGCGGTTTGAGACTAGATTTATCCGTTTGTGACATCCGTTGGGACAAATTCTTATTAGATTAAATTGAAGAGAATTTAGGAGACATAATTGATGAGATATTTATTGAAATTATTTTGTTCATAATCATCCTCAATATTAGCAAAGTGGCTGTAAAATATTAAATGAAAGAAGATTATTATTTAAGGAGAATTAAGTCAAGTCATAAATTAATAAAGGTATAGAAGAAAAGAAAAATCAGAAGTAATATTAATAACATTGTAAGAGATATGAAAATAATAATAATAATTACAGTGATAAATTAGGTGAAGACACAAAACAAGAAAAAAGAGTTCTTTTTAATGTATGTAGAATACATATATAGTTTTATTAGAGTTGAAGGAAAGAAAAATTAAATAATAATATTAATAATGATAGTAACGTAGTAGCGGCTCCGTAGTTCAGTCGATCGAGCACTCGTCATAGCAAGAGAGATGTCCTGGGTTCGAAGCCTATATGGAGCAGGAAACGTGAGTGGTTTCTTCTTGCGCTTAGCTCCGAATGACTCAGTCGCTAAATGAGTACATCAATGGAGTCCTCTTGCCACTGATGGGAATAATCTCCGGCATTCGCGATAGGACTGGCCCAGCCAGCGGTATCCGCCGTGAGCGCTTGAAACCAAATTATCTTCCTCGAAAGATCCACTGACAGGACGAAAGTCCTACCTGGGGAAGATGAAGATGATTTTAGTAACGTAGTAAATAATAATAATAATAATAATAATAATAATAATAATAATAATAATAATAATAATAAATAATAATAATAATAATAATAATAATAATAATAATAATAATAATAATAATAATAATGGGAATTCGGAACATATCATAGAAGTAGGAAATTTAGTTGTATATATATAGAGAAGTGAAGCTCCGTTTGAAAGATATTTTTGAACTTTCACCTATATATATATTTTTATTGTATATTTCCTTCTCTTTGTTGGACAGTAACTTATAATAAGAATATTAGTGAAAAATGATTTATGAAATAATTATTTGTCTGGTATTATTTAATTATCCATATAGGTTAGATTGCAAAAGAAGTAGTAAGAGGAATATATCGTAGTGGAAAAAGGTAAGAAATAAGATAAAGGTAAAAAGGACATGAATAGTTTAGTAATTAATAAAGTTAAATACTTCCGCAAAATAAAATGTTATATGATGTTATTTTTGTTAGTATATGCAGAAAAGGAGAAGGTATAGTAGAATTAAGTTTTGACAAGATCTAACAGATCACTATCTAGATTAAGTAGTGCTATATTTGTTTTCTTTTTTTGAGTGCTTTTGTAAATAAGAGGTTTTCTTAAAAAGGTTTTGGAAGGCCAGAAAGTTGAGGATTCTTAGTGAAAAAAAGGGAATAGAAGGAAAGGAAAAGGAAAAGTAAGACATTAAGAATTATAAAGTGGTAATTATAAGAAGAAAGAGAGCACTGGTAATATTAAGACATTATGTGTCCATGTATTGATTTTTGATAGAGTTTAAACTAGATTTTGAACAGTGCTATCTAGGCAAGTAAATAATGATCTATAAGAGCTATAGATCATTATTATATATATTGGAAGGGTTATATTATATATATTTTTCATACATATTGTCGTTTTATCTGATATTGGATTAATTAAGAGGAAATATGATGATATGATATTTTGTTGCAATATTTAAAATATGGTAGACCTCACGGAGAGTTTCTTAGCTGGTTTTAATACTAAATACATTGATACACAGGGGATCGTGTATGTGGCTCCATTTTTATGACTTTGGTTCTGTAGTGTACTACATTT
>SEYY01015597.1:0-2500 GCA_009176605.1 Armadillidium nasatum | reverse complement strand
TACAGGGCGAACAACACCCCTATACAGAGCAAGCAACTGGGTGGTGTGAAAAATTACTGAAAGCGCCTCAGAACACCCAACCTCTTAGAAGCTTGTTTAGAAAGAGAAGTAATGTGATCTTTCCAAGAAAGATCACGAGAAAAAGAAACACCGAGAATATTAAGAACAGATGAAGGTTTGAGTTGTGTGTTTTCGAAGAAGATATCATAGTTGTGTGGAAGATTGTGTCGAGTGGAGAGATGGAGGAATTGAGTTTTTGAGGCATTGAAAACGACCATGTTTTCTCTGCCCCAATTTGAAATGAGATAGATCAGAGGTTAGTTGCTCCAAGGCCACCCTCCTTGCCTCTATTAACTGTTGTTGGGGGGCGTTTCAAATTGAAAAGAGTAATGAAGGGTGGAGTCATCAGCATAGGAGTGGATAGGAGATGAAGTAATAGAGAGAAGGTCATTAATGAAAAATAGAAAAAGTGTTGGGGATAGGACAGATCCTTGAGGAACACCACTATTAATAGATTTAAAGGATGAAACGGTGGCCGTCTACAACATTAGAACGACCGGAAAGGAAATCACAGAGAGAAGGATAGATTCCGAAAGAGGGAAGTTTTGAAATCAAAGCTTTGTGCCAGACTCTATCGAAAGCTTTCGATATGTCAGCGCCACAGCAAAAGATTCACCGAAATGCCGAAGAGCGGAGGACCAAGAGTCAGAGAGAAGGGAAAGAAGATCACCAGTAGAGCGTTTCTTTCGAAAGCCATACTGGCGATCTGAGATAAGATTAGAAGAATTGAGATGTTTCCAAATCTTCCTGTTAAGGATAGATTCGAAAACTTTAGAAAGAACGGAGGTTAAAGAAATAGGACGATAGTTAGAGGGTTGAGAGGGGTCCCCCTTTTCGGCACAGGCTGAATGAGCGCACGTTTCCAGCAAGAAGGGAAGGTTGAAGTAGAAAGACATAGACGAAATAGTTTTACCAAGGCAGGGTGCAAGCTCGGAAGCACAAGTTTTGAGAACCACAGGAGGATACCATCAGGACCGTACGCCTTCTTAGTGTTAAGCTCAGAGAGAGCAGAAGTGACGTCTTTAGAAGAAATTACAATTTTAGGCATAAATGAGTTAGAGGGGGTTGAAGGAGTAGGAACAGCTCCGGAATCGTCTAAGGTTGAATTTAAGGCAAAAGTCTGAGCAAAGAGTTCAGCTTTAGAGGAAGGTAAAACGGCAGTTGTACCGTCAGAAGATACTAGAGGAGGGAAAGAGGAAGAAGCAAAGTTAGAGTTTGACATTTTTGCAAAATGCCAGAAAGAGAGGAAGAGGACCAGAAAAGATTATTGCATTTTGCGACGGAGAAAAGAGTTTTTAGTATCTCGAAGAATAGATTTTGCACGATTCCGGGATGAAATATAAGTTGCATGTTTTCTGGAGTTTGAAGACGACGGTAATCCCTGAAGGCAGCATCCCTGCGGCGGATAGCACGAGAACAAGCAGAGTTAAACCAAGTTTTATTAGGTTTAGTAGAAGGGAAAGAATATGGAATGTACGCCTCCATGCCAGAGAGAATCACCTCGGTTATGCGCTCAGCACACTCCGAGGGACCCCTCCCACGGAAACAGTAATCATTCCATGAAATCAGAAAAGTACGACCCCAAGTCAGACCAGTTAGGCACCAAAATGCCAAAACGTTCCTCGCCGAAGGCGGGGGCCGTTCTTGCGGAAGACTTGAAGAGACAGAACGAGATACGGAGATAAGAAGGTGATCGGATGAACCCAGAGGAGGAAAAGAGCTTAACAGATAAGGAGAAGGATTAGAAGTTAGAAAAGCTCTAAATGTTGGGTTTCATCACAAGACGGTCAGGGATACGGGTGGGAGTTGCACCAACTGCTCAAGGTTCTTCTGGATAAAATTGGAGGCGAGTTCACCAGCTGGATCTTGAGAACTAATGAAACCCATTGGCTATATATATATATATATATATTATATATATATATATATATATATATATATATATATATATATATATATATATATATATATATATATATATATATATATATATATATATATATATATATATATATATATATATATATATATATATATATATATATATATATATATATATATATATATATTATTATATATATATATATATTATTATATATATTATATTATATATATATTAATATATATATATATATATATATATTATATTATATATGTCTCCTCTGTGGAAAAGCCAGCGCCTAATTTCACCAGATCGGAAATACTGATCAGATTACTAATAACCTGTTCCATACACGGCGTTTAAAAGTGTGCAAGTCAATGGAAGTTGGGAAAACAGATAAAAGGAGTGTGTTCCAGACTTTACCAATAGAGTACATGTCTGGGGTCGGAGAGTTGGACTGAAAAAGGATGAAACTGTGTAGAAAGTCGTGTCGCACGAACCCTTCTTAATGGGGGAGGTATGCGACGTGAGAGTTCAGAAGAGCAATATTCGTTGTAA
>SEYY01015594.1:12500-19690 GCA_009176605.1 Armadillidium nasatum | reverse complement strand
AAAAATGTTATAAGCCCAAAACTGAACAACTATCGAAATTTTTTTTTTTTTTTTTTTAAATCCACGTTTTCGGACAAAAAAAAAAAAAAAAACTATAACTATAACATTTCTTATTTTTGGAGGGTACATAGAGGAGGGATGGGGGCTACAAATTTTTCTTATTACTTTATTCGATGCGATTCGTTGGTTTTGAGATATAGCCTCTCGAAAAAGGTCCATTTTTGACCAAATTTCAAAAATTTCCAAAGTTTGAGAGGCTGTATCTCGCTTCAAACAAATAGCATTTAATAATGCACTAAATAAATGCTTTTTCCCTGTCCCTCCTCTTACCAATATCCCCCCAAAAAAAGAAATTAATAGGTAGCGTGTTTTTTAAATAATTTTTTTCTCCGGAAGGGTACGATTTTTTTAAAAAAATTTTCAAGTCCTTATAACTTTTTTTCTAGATGTGATATCAAAAATCTGTTCTCACCAATGCAAGAAATTGGGGCTAAGATTATTCAGTTAAATTTTCAGCTAATGTGGACCAGTGGTTTGACATCACTATTAATTTTTTTCAACTTTGGGTCCAAATAACTTTCAAACCGTTATAGACTCAGAAAAATGCTCGAAATCAACTCAGAACTTTGGGAAAAAATGCATATACCCTGAAAATTTCAGCTCAATCAGTCAAACAAAAATAAAAAAAATTCAAACAAAATATAAGAAAATGAAGATTTTTCTTCTTGCTCTTTTAAAAAAATTTTTATCTTTTTTTTCTGTTTCTTTTGACCGCTCCTTTTCTGCTAGTGAATGTACATTTTTGTGTTTGGATTTTAGATGCCCCCATAAAGATTTGGTTGAAAATTTTTTACTTGTAGCACCAAGACTTGGTTCTCTTCTAATTTCCTGACTGCAGATGTTACATTTAGCTATTTCGAGCCTATCCCGAAACATTGAAAAGTACTCCAATACTGCACTGAAGCTGATCTTTTAAGCCATATTGATTGAAAGTATAAACAAAATAATAATTTTGAAATAATGTATCTAAATGATACAAGTTTGATACATAGCAAAAAAATGACAATGATATGTATAAATACAGGTTATATTGATAATTTTATATCTTACATTTTTTCAAACTTTACCTTAGGTCTTACCTAGGTAAAGCTGTTGAATCACTATTATGAATCAAAAAAAATTTTTTTTTAAATTTTTGTACTTTTTATTACACAAAATCTGTAATTTTCTGAATTTTTTTAAAGAGAAAATGCATATAATCATTAATTTAAGTGAATGTTGGCTATTCTACGCCTTTCTTATAATTAAATAAACCTCAATTAAATTATATCTAATTTTTTTAACATAAAATTTCAGTGCTTTTGACCTCTTTACAAATTTTAGGCAACCCCGGCCAGAACCCCGGCCCCAGCTAAATTTGGTGACCCCGGCCCGGCAAAATTCCAGCCCCGGTCGGTCCTATATATATATATATATATATATATATATATATATATATATATATATATATATATATATATATATATATATATATATATATATATATATATATATATATATATATATATATATATATATATATACGAAAATTATTTAATAAAGTTCGAATTCATATCTATATCTATTCAGCAGGAACAGCAAAAGGTACATTGCTGTTACACAGAATGGAGTTAAAAAATTGATGTAAGATGGAATACATTTCACAAACGGAGAAAATATTGTATATTTTTATAATTTAAAACTTTCAGTTCTTATAATTAAGAATTTTATTCTTACATGATATTCGGCTGTATAGTAGTAATATCTTGCCGAGTAACCGGATATCTGACCCTTCCCTAATAATAATAGAAATAAATGAAATAATTATCAATTTAACATCTGGTAAAGAATATTATTACTGATAGTAATATAAAACTGGTAAATAGGAATTGATAGGTGAGAATCTTTTTGTTGTGTTTAGTGGAGCTATTTAACTTTTGCTTTTTTTAGATAAATTAGTACCTAACATCTAATATAGATATACAGTAACAAATTGTCATGTACAAAATTACTTAACATTTTCCGAAGGTTTTGGAAGATATAAAGAGTGGTGATACAAAATGGTCATGGCAAACACCACCTTCGTCACCAGCATCCTCACTAGGATCGCGCAAGTCCTCAATGTGTTCCATTTCATCTTTAAATTCATCTTCGTCCTCCTCTACTCACTCGCCATCTCACCACGCCCGAGCTCGTTCTGTAAGTCATGTATTAGCAGGTGACTAGTAAGATGAGCTCGTTTGAGTATCGGTAGAGAATGTTCGTGATCGGGGAATGCATTTACGTATTCTTGTTTTAGTATTTACCCCAGTTTCTATGTATTCATTTTCCCAGATAACTAATTTTAGGCTGAAGTTTAAGTAATATAAGTGAGGTAAATTTTAATAAAAGTATTAGTGTAAATATTTAGTTATAAATTAGTGTTACGTTTATTTACTTTCAAATAGATATTTTTTTGCCAGACTGAAGTGAGATTGTGTATGTGAATTTAGTAGACTATACATATAAAACTTGAGGGAAAAATGTTTTGTATTATATATATATATATATATATATATATATATATATATATATATATATATATATATATATATATATATATATATATATATATATATATATATATATATATATATATATATATATATATATATATATATATATATATAGTATGGCATTATAGTGATAATCTGCATATCTATCTTGCTTTTGGCAATACTTTTTCAATAGACAACGTTTTCTATTAACTTTGCCCTTTTTAATCCTGCATCTCTCCAGCCACATAATTATTTTTAAATCTTTAACTTTGTATTTATGCTTCTTTAAAATGTTCTACAAACATTTTCTAAATGCAATCACTACATTATTAAATTTCTGGAATATACATTTATTTAAATAATAGTTTTCTTCAAACTAATAGCTTGTAGCATGCTGACGGCATTTTTCCTTTTGAACCTAACTCATCAGCTTTCATCTCCATTATAAAATATTGTCCTCTGGTGATTCTTCAGCCTCGTGACAAAGGTTATTTGACTTCAACAAGCACTCTACCACAATATTGCAATTTCTTTTTAACATTGTATGCATCCATTCATGTAAATTAACGTTTACTCTTCAATGTATGAAAGGATCGTTTCTTTTTAGTCTCTTAAATTTTCGTTCTCATCTTTATCTTACGTTATCTTCTTCTGAACAGTTTCTTGAGAATAAGTCTTCCTCTCTGTTCATAGCACTGTAAACAAGTAAACAAACCTCAAAAAGTGACTCAATTTTGGTGTCATGCGAGATCTTCCAACGCCTTTATTCCAGAAAACTTTATTTTATTTTTCTCTGCTTACATTGGTTATATTTTTCAATTAATTCACAGCTGGTAAATTTTTTTTTTCCTATTTCGATGTTCAAAGCTTGACAATTTTCATTTATATCTTCATTTCATTTCGATTTTCTTTTTTAATCTTCAAAATCTTTTTCGACTTCCTTACCTTCATATATATATATATATATATATATTATATATATATATATATATATATATATATATATATATATATATATATAATATATATATATATATATATATATATATATATATATATATATATATATATATATATATATATATATATATATATATATATATATATATATATATATATATATATATATATATATATATATATTAGCTCATCAGTTACAAATTAGCCTTTGTAATGATTCTTGGGTATGTGCAGTCATGACTCGAATCTGTTTTGATATAACTGAGTTACTTGTGATCTGGTTTTTAATAAAAGCATTAGGTTCTTTCTCTATTATTATTATTATTATTATTATTATTATTATTATTATTATTATTATTATTATTATTATTATTATTATTATTATTATTATTATTATTGCTATACCATCAATCTTGACGTAGTTAGGTTTTGGTATTATTGATTCTTCAAGTTTAAAGGAGAATCAGTATCTAACTTGAAAAAAAAAAAATCTATTATTGAAACATTTTTTTTTTTTGAAAAAAAAATAAAAATATATAAATGTATATAAGATATTGTAAAAAAGGAGGAGAAATAAAATGTAAAGTTATATATTTTTTTTCGATGTATATATAAATTTATTTAGTGCATATTGTTTGTTATTTTAAGATTGTTTGGATCAAAGAACCACTTATTATTGTGAGGAATTCATCCTATTTTATTGTAAGCGTAGATTAAATGTGGATCGTTATTGTTAATTTGAGTAGACAACCCTCCTTTTAATTTTGAATGCACTTTAGATAATGAAAACTTCGTAGTTATATTTGCTTATTCTGTAGCTTTTATTTTTCATAAGTGTAAATAAAGTCCTTATGCACGTATTAGTAAATATAAATATGCTTTTTTTTTATATTTTGTTTTTCATTATTTTTTATTTCTTTATTTTTTTATTTTTATTTTTTAATTTTATTTGTTTATTGTTTTGGAATGGCCTCTATTTCCCTTCCTTTTTAAGGGTATGCGATTAGTAAGCGGTTCGTCGCAAGACTCTGGATTCACGTCGCAAGATATGTTGAATCGTCCTATAAGGCCCATATCTTTTGCCTTCCCAAAGGTAGATTATCTCATTATATTTTATATTATATATATATAATATATATATATATATATATATATATATATATATATATATATATATATATATATATATATATATATATATATATATATATATATATATATATATATATATATATATATATATATATATATATTTCATTCATATAATATTTCTCTCTTTGACTGTATCTATCTATATGTCCATCTATCAATCTTTCAGTGTATCTGGCTTGTTATACTTTGAATGAATAATGTTGTATTGCTTGAATTCTTGTAAATTTTGAAATATTGTAAACTCGTATTCATAAAATGCACCATTCTTTTTTTTAAAAAAAAATATTGGCCCTCATTATCACCATTTTTATTTCATTTTATCATCATTCATTTATAATTGAATCTATTAATTATTTTTAATTGTTTTTAGGCTACTGGCTTATCTGAAACATCTTGCTCAGATGGAAGTCACACACCCTCTCCAGCCGCTCCCGCAACTGCAACTTGGCCAAATTTAACAGACTCAACACTACAACATAAAAGTGCTTCCGCCACCGGCCTTCATATGCTCACAGACCGTCCACATACCATTTCATCAGGTAAACCTATGTAATGGTTTTAAGTTAATGGGTGTCGATATAAAGATCTTTAAATCTCTCTATTAAATTGAAACTAGAATGCAAATTTTAGGAAAAGCTAGAGAATGACAAAGAATCAGTAGATAGTAGTTTTTAAGGTTGCCTGCGTCTTATAGCATGTACATGAAATAGTTGAAATTTGCGTTGGATCTTCTGATAAAGCAAATGGATTTTACCTACCTAAAGGATAATTGCATTGGATATGATGACGTTTGTTACGAAGAGAGCTTAAAGAATTATTATTATTAAATAATCTTATTAACCTATTAAGGATTCAAGTAAAACGTTAGTATAATTCTTTTGTTTTTTTTTTATTACATAGGTACCTTTTGTGCGTTATTTTAATATTAACCTGGGAGGGGCATGTGTCCCTCAAAAAAATGATTGCCTATGTCTTGTTTACCAGATACGGTCCATATGTAAAGTATTTATTAGACAATAAAGCTGCTGGATACACTAACAGTTTTTAGCTAATATTTTGTGGATTTTATTGAAGTTTATTTTAATTTAATTGCTGTTAGTCCAAAACCCACAAGAATCAATATTTTAATATTTTAGGTTTTCCAGATCTAAATATTAATTTTCGGCTAATTTTAATAATTATTATACACATTTAATTTAACATTTTATATATTTTTATATTTTAATAGCTTATGAAAGAGGTAAAGATCGTCCTCCACTAACCGTGTACACCTTCCAACCGCCAGATGGTCGAGCAGGAGCTGGCTCACCGCAAATTTCTTCTCAACCAGTTAGTCCAGTTTGTTATGAGGTATGTTATTTGCAATTGAAAACTCATCCGAAGAGTGATGTAATATTTTTGTTTTATTATAAAAAAAAATTTAATAGAAGTTTAATGCTTTATTATTTTCTAAGTTACTTACATTTTTAATTTTCTGATTTTACATTGTAATCATACATTTTTCAGATTGAAGAAGGAAATATTAGTCCATTAGTGAGCCATACTGCAACCATATCTCGACGCTCATCTAGAACATCTCTTCAACAAAATTTGTCATCCTCGAGTCAAGAAAGCCTTAGCGTACGTATTTTATTTAGCTATTGTCATACAGGTAAAGGTAACTTTTTTTTATTAGAATGTTAAAATTTCTTAATTTTAATTTTAGAATAAACCTAAGCCTCCTATCCCAAACCGATGTTCATCTCTCGAACGACCTTCAATTCCTGACAAGAAAATGAGTGTCAGACATAAACAGCAGCAGCAACTACTTCTTCACGATTTGCAAACAAAAGAACAACTTCAACAGCAGGCCTTAATACAAAAACTTGAATCTCATACCTTAATGACATCGTCGCAAAATTCAACCTCATCCACTTTACCAGACTTTCATAAAGCAGCTCCTGACATGGGTTAGATATAAGAATAGTTTTCTCAAAATCCTGTAACATTATTGTATTAATATATTGCATTATGCTCATAAAGGTGTTAATTCAGATATTACATATTTTCAGTTCTGCCCCAGCCTTTATATAGCAATATGTCCGAACTAAAAAGCGATTTGGCAGGTTCTCATCCAATAACAGTTCTTGGTGAGAAGAACGAGGATGACGAAGGCTCCTCGCATGCTTCCGTTGGATCAAGTGGCTATGGTTCACAGCCCAATATGAATGTTGATCACATGAGCCGACTGGAAGGTATTTTGAATATTTTATTCATTTATTTTTAGTGTCTTGGTTATTATTATAAGTGTCTTACTGTTAGTTTTAAGGACTAGTACCTTTGATGTAGAATATTTGTTCTACAGTTGTAGCTATCATATTACATTTCTTAATAACGTTGTATGTTACATACTCGTTAGATTTCAAACTGTTAAATATATTTCATAAACTTGAGATTTTTAAAATATAGGTACGTAAGCAAAATTTAAAAGGATCTCGTACATAAATATGCTTGACAGAACCT
>SEYY01015594.1:0-7500 GCA_009176605.1 Armadillidium nasatum | reverse complement strand
GAGTGAGAATGGCATTAAAGAGAAAAGAAAACCGTTAAATATTTTTGCGCACGAAATTCTTTGGTCTTTTGTGAACAGTTCGCACTAATAATAATAATAATAATAATAATAATATATAATAAATAATAATAATAATAATAATAATGTTATTAAAAAAATTCCTTTATTTCAACATAAATAAAAAAAAAATATTTAAAAAGCTATTCATATGACCTATATAGTCCGAAATTTTATTCATTTTTGGAAGTATAAAAAGATGTAAATTTAAAAAAAAGAACTTTTATATAATAATAATTAAGCATGACTTAGAGGTTCTGTCAAGCATATTTATGTACGAGATCCTTTTAAATTTTGCTTACGTACCTATATTTTAAAAATCTCAAGTTTATGAAATATATTTAACAGTTTGAAATCTAACGAGTATGTAACATACAACGTTATTAAGAAATGTAATATGATAGCTACAACTGTAGAACAAATATTCTACATCAAAGGTACTAGTCCTTAAAACTAACAGTAAGACACTTATAATAATAACCAAGACACTAAAAATAAATGAAATAAAATATTCAAAATACCTTCCAGTCGGCTCATGTGATCAACATTCATATTGGGCTGTGAACCATAGCCACTTGATCCAACGGAAGCATGCGAGGAGCCTTCGTCATCCTCGTTCTTCTCACCAAGAACTGTTATTGGATGAGAACCTGCCAAATCGCTTTTTAGTTCGGACATATTGCTATATAAAGGCTGGGGCAGAACTGAAAATATGTAATATCTGAATTAACACCTTTATGAGCATAATGCAATATATTAATACAATAATGTTACAGGATTTTGAGAAAACTATTCTTATTTCTAACCCATGTCAGGAGCTGCTTTATGAAAGTCTGGTAAAGTGGATGAGGTTGAATTTTGCGACGATGTCATTAAGGTATGAGATTCAAGTTTTTGTATTAAGGCCTGCTGTTGAAGTTGTTCTTTTGTTTGCAAATCGTGAAGAAGTAGTTGCTGCTGCTGTTTATGTCTGACACTCATTTTCTTGTCAGGAATTGAAGGTCGTTCGAGAGATGAACATCGGTTTGGGATAGGAGGCTTAGGTTTATTCTAAAATTAAAATTAAGAAATTTTAACATTCTAATTAAAAAAAAGTTACCTTTACCTGTATGACAATAGCTAAATAAAATACGTACGCTAAGGCTTTCTTGACTCGATGATGACAAATTTTGTTGAAGAGATGTTCTAGATGAGCGTCGAGATATGGTTGCAGTATGACTCACTAATGGACTAATATTTCCTTCTTCAATCTAAAAAATGTATGATTACAATGTAAAATCAGAAAATTAAAAATGTAAGTAATTTAGAAAATAATAAAGCATTAAACTTCTATTAAATTTTTTTAATAAATAAAACAAAAATATTACACACTCTTCGGATGAGTTTTCAATTGCAAATAACATACCTCATAACAAACTGGACTAACTGGTTGAGAAGAAATTTGCGGTGAGCCAGCTCCTGCTCGACCATCTGGCGGTTGGAAGGTGTACACGGTTAGTGGAGGACGATCTTTACCTCTTTCATAAGCTATTAAAATATAAAATATATAAAATGTTAAATTAAATGTGTATAATAATTATTAAAATTAGCCGAAAATTAAATTTAGATCTGGAAAACCTAAAATATTAAAATATTGATTCTTGTGGGTTTTGGACTAACAGCAATTAAATTAAAATAAACTTCAATAAAATCCACAAAATATTAGCTAAAAACTGTTAGTGTATCCAGCAGCTTTATTGTCTAATAAATACTTTACATATGGACCGTATCTGGTAAACAAGACATAGGCAATCATTTTTTTGAGGGACACATACCCCTCCCAGGTTAATATTAAAATAACGCACAAAAGGTACCTACATAAAAAAAACAAAATAATTATACTAACGTTTTACTTGAATCCTTAATAGGTTAATAAGATTATTTAATAATAATTCTTTAAGCTCTCTTCGTAACAAACGTCATCATATCCAATGCAATTATCCTTTAGGTAGGTAAAATCCATTTGCTTTATCAGAAGATCCAACGCAAATTTCGACTATTTCATGTACATGCTATAAGACGCAGGCAACCTTAAAAACTACTATCTACTGTTTCTTTGTCATTCTCTAGCTTTTCCTAAAATTTGCATTCTAGTTTCAATTTAATAGAGAGATTTAAAGATCTTTATATCGACACCCATTAACTTAAAACCATTACATAGGTTTACCTGATGAAATGGTATGTGGACGGTCTGTGAGCATATGAAGGCCGGTGGCGGAAGCACTTTTATGTTGTAGTGTTGAGTCTGTTAAATTTGGCCAAGTTGCAGTTGCGGGAGCGGCTGGAGAGGGTGTGTGACTTCCATCTGAGCAAGATGTTTCAGATAAGCCAGTAGCCTAAAAACAATTAAAAATAATTAATAGATTCAATTATATAAATGAATGATGATAAAATGAAATAAAAAAGGTGATAATGAGGGCCAATATTTTTTTAAAAAAAAAAGAATGGTGCATTTTATGAATACGAGTTTACAATATTTCAAAATTTACAAGAATTCAAGCAATACAACATTATTCATTCAAAGTATAACAAGCCAGATACACTGAAAGATTGATAGATGGACATATAGATAGATACAGTCAAAGAGAGAAAATATTATATGAAATGAATTATATATATATATATATATATATATATATATATATATATATATATATATATATATATATATATATATATATATATATATATATATATATATATATATATAATATATATATATATATATATATGCAGAAAGATAAAAATAATGAGATAATCTACCTTTGGGAAGGCAAAAGATATGGGCCTTATAGGACGATTCAACATATCTTGCGACGTGAATCCAGAGTCTTGCGACGAACCGCTTACTAATCGCATACCCTTAAAAAGGAAGGGAAATAGAGGCCATTCCAAAACAATAAACAAATAAAATTAAAAAATAAAAAAAAAAAATAAAAAAAAATAAAATAAAAAATAATGAAAAACAAAATATAAAAAAAAAGCATATTTATATTTACTAATACGTGCATAAGGACTTTATTTACACTTATGAAAAATAAAAGCTACAGAATAAGCAAATATAACTACGAAGTTTTCATTATCTAAAGTGCATTCAAAATTAAAAGGAGGGTTGTCTACTCAAATTAACAATAACGATCCACATTTAATCTACGCTTACAATAAAATAGGATGAATTCCTCACAATAATAAGTGGTTCTTTGATCCAAACAATCTTAAAATAACAAACAATATGCACTAAATAAATTTATATATACATCGAAAAAAAATATATAACTTTACATTTTATTTCTCCTCCTTTTTTACGATATCTTATATACATTTATTTATTTTATTTTTTCAAAAAAAAAAGTTTTAATAATAGATTTTTTTTTTTTCAAGTTAGATACTGATTCTCCTTTAAACTTGAAGAATCAATAATACCAAAACCTAACTACGTCAAGATTGATGGTATAGCAATAATAATAATAATAATAATAATAATAATAATAATAATAATAATAATAATAATAATAATAAAAAGAGAAAGAACCAATGCTTTTATTAAAAACCAGATCCACAAGCAACTCAGTTATATCAAAACAGATTCGAGTCATGACTGCACATACCCAAGAATCATTACAAAGGCTAATTTGTAACTGATGGATATATATATATATATATATATATATATATATATATATATATATATATATATATATATATATATATATATATATATATATATATATATATATATATATATATATATATATATATATATATATATATATATATATATATATATATATATATATATATATATATATATATATATATATATATATATATATATATATATATATATATATATATAATTAAAGGTAGGGAAGTCGAAAAGATTTTGAAGATTAAAAAAGAAAATCGAAATGAAATGAAGATATAAATGAAAATTGTCAAGCTTTGAACATCGAAATAGGAAAAAAAAAATTTTACCAGCTGTGAATTAATTGAAAAATATAACCAATGTAAGCAGAGAAAAATAAAATAAAGTTTTCTGGAATAAAGGCGTTGGAAGATCTCGCATGACACCAAAATTGAGTCACTTTTTGAGGTTTGTTTACTTGTTTACAGTGCTATGAACAGAGAGGAAGACTTATTCTCAAGAGACTGTTCAGAAGAAGATAACGTAAGATAAAGAAGAGAACGAAAATATAAGAGACTACAAAGAAACGATCCTTTCATACATTGAAGAGTAAACGTTAATTTACATGAATGGATGCATACAATCTTAAAAAGAAATTGCAATATTGTGGTAGAGTGCTTGTTGAAGTCAAATAACCTTTGTCACGAGGCTGAAGAATCACCAGAGGACAATATTTTATAATGGAGATGAAAGCTGATGAGTTAGGTTCAAAAGGAAAAATGCCGTCAGCATGCTACAAGCTATTAGTTTGAAGAAAACTATTATTCAAATAAATGTATATTCCAGAAATTTAATAATGTAGTGATTGCATTTAGAAAATGTTTGTAGAACATTTTAAAGAAGCATAAATACAAAGTTAAAGATTTAAAAATAATTATGTGGCTGGAGAGATGCAGGATTAAAAAGGGCAAAGTTAATAGAAAACGTTGTCTATTGAAAAAGTATTGCCAAAAGCAAGATAGATATGCAGATTATCACTATAATGCCATACTATATATATATATATATATATATATATATATATATATATATATATATATATATATATAATATATATATATATATATATATATATATAATATATAATATATACAAAACATTTTTCCCTCAAGTTTTATATGTATAGTCTACTAAATTCACATACACAATCTGACTTCAGTCTGGCAAAAAAATATCTATTTGAAAGTAAATAAACGTAACACTAATTTATAACTAAATATTTACACTAATACTTTTATTAAAATTTACCTCACTTATATTACTTAAACTTCAGACTAAAATTAGTTATCTGGGAAAATGAATACATAGAAACTGGGGTAAATACTAAAACAAGAATACGTAAATGCATTCCCCGATCACGAACATTCTCTACCGATACTCAAACGAGCTCATCTTACTAGTCACCTGCTAATACATGACTTACAGAACGAGCTCGGGCGTGGTGAGATGGCGAGTGAGTAGAGGAGGACGAAGATGAATTTAAAGATGAAATGGAACACATTGAGGACTTGCGCGATCCTAGTGAGGATGCTGGTGACGAAGGTGGTGTTTGCCATGACCATTTTGTATCACCACTCTTTATATCTTCCAAAACCTTCGGAAAATGTTAAGTAATTTTGTACATGACAATTTGTTACTGTATATCTATATTAGATGTTAGGTACTAATTTATCTAAAAAAAGCAAAAGTTAAATAGCTCCACTAAACACAACAATAAGATTCTCACCTATCAATTCCTATTTACCAGTTTTATATTACTATCAGTAATAATATTCTTTACCAGATGTTAAATTGATAATAATTTCATTTATTTCTATTATTATTAGGGAAGGGTCAGATATCCGATTACTCGGCAAGATATTACCACTATACAGCCGAATATCAGGTAATAATAAAATCTTAATTATAAAAACTAAAAGTTTTAAATTATAAAAATATACAATATTTTCTCCGTTTGTGAAATGTATTCCATCTTACATCAATTTTTTAACTCCATTCTGTGTAACAGCAATGTAACTTTTGCTGTTCCTGCTGAATAGATATAGATATGAATTCGAACTTTATTAAAATAATTTTATATATAATATAATAATATATATATATATATATATATATATATATATATATATATATATATATATATATATATATATATATATATATATATATATATATATATATATATATATATATATATATATATATATATATATATATATTGAATTTGCCGGGGCCGGGTTCACAAAAATTTAGCTGGGGCCGGGGTTCTGGCCGGGGTTGCCTAAAATTTGTAAAGAGGTCCAAAGCACTGAAATTTTATGTTAAAAAAATTAGATATAAATTTAATTGAGGTTTATTTAATTATAAGAAAGGCGTAGAATAGACAACATTCACTTAAATTAATGATTATATGCATTTTCTCTTTAAAAAAAATTCAGAAAATTACAGATTTTGTGTAATAAAAAGTATAAAAAATTTTTAAAAATTTTTTTTGATTCATAATAGTGATTCGACAGCTTTAACTAGGTAAGAACCTAAGGTAAAGTTTGAAAAAATGTAAGATATAAAATTATCAATATAACGTGTATTTATATATATTATGTTATTGCTATGCATCAAATTTGTATAAATTTTCTACATTATTTCAAAATTATTATTTTGTTTATACTTTCAATCAATATGGTTAAAAGATCAGCTTCAGTAGTATGGAAATACTTTTCAATGTTTCGGGATAGGCTCGAAATAGCTAAATGTAACATCTGCAGTCAGGAAATTAGAAGAGGACCTCCGGGTGCTACAAGTAAAAAATTTTCAACCAAATCTTTATGGGGGCATCTAAAATCCAAACACAAAAATGTACATTCACTAGCAGAAAAGGAGCGGTCAAAAGAAACAGAAAAAAAAGATAAAAATTTTTTTAAAAAGCAAGAAGAAAAATCTTCATTTTCTTATATTTTGTTTGAATTTTTTTATTTTTTTGACTGATTGAGCTGAAATTTTCAGGGTATATGCATTTTTTCCCAGTTCTGAGTTGATTTCGAGCATTTTCCTGAGTCTATAACGGTTTGAAAGTTATTTGGACCCAAAGTTGAAAAAAATTAATAGTGATGTCAAACCACTGGTCCACATTAGCTGAAAATTTAACTGAATAATCTTAGCCCCAATTTCTTGCATTGGTGAGAACAGATTTTTGATATCACATCTAGAAAAAAGTTATAAGGACTTGAAAATATTTTTTAAAAAATCGTACCCTTCCGGAGAAAAATATTATTAAAAAAACACGCTACCTAATAATTTCTTTTTTTGGGGGGGATATTGGTAAGAGGAGGGACAGGGAAAAAGCATTTATTTAGTGCATTATTAAATGCTATTTGTTTGAAGTGAGATACAGCCTCTCAAACTTTGGAAATTTTTGAAATTTGGTCATAAATGGACCTTTTTCGAGAGGCTATCAAATAAAGTAATAAGAAAAATTTGTAGCCCCCATCCCTCCTCTATGTACCCTCCAAAAATAAGAAATTTGAATATTATAGTTGTAGTTTTTAAAAAAAAATTTTTGGCTGACAAAGTGGATCAAAAAAAAAATTTTTTTTTTTGATAGTTCAGTTTTGGGCTTATATATAACATTTTTTTTTTCTATAACTCTGAAACAAATGTCTGTTACAAGTTTTTTATTGGCAATAGAATTCTAAATAAATAATCCAAATTTCAGGTCATTC
>SEYY01015593.1:0-29143 GCA_009176605.1 Armadillidium nasatum | reverse complement strand
CAGTCAGAACATTTAAATAATTTTACATTTGTGTGTGTAAGCATGTGTATTTTTAAGTTCCTTTTTGATTACATTCATAGGAGCAGTCAGAACATTTAAATAATTTTACATTTGTGTGTGTAAGCATGTGTATTTTTAAGCTTCCTTTATGATTACATTCATAGGAGCAGTCAGAACATTTAAATAGTTTTACATTTGTGTGTGTAAGCATGTGTGTTTTTAAGTTTCCTTTATGATTACATTCATAGGAGCAGTCAGAACATTTAAATAGTTTTACATTTGTGTGTGTAAGCATGTGTCTTTTTAAGTCTCCTTTCCAATTACATTCATAGGAACAGTCAGAACATTTAAATAATTTTACATTTGCGTGTGTAAGCATGTGTTTTTTTAAGTCTCCTTTCCGATTACATTCATAGGAGCAGTCAGAACATTTAAATAACTTTTCATTGCTGTGAGTCAGCATATGCATTTTTAAACTTGATTTCAAATTGGATTCATAACTGCAATGAGCGCACTTAAACTTTCTTTTGTTGTGTGTTTTTAAATGAGTCTTCAACTCATCTTTGTTTTTAAAACTAAGATTACAAAATCTGCAACTGAGGTTTTCCAAATGATACTTGTTAATCCTTTTTTGATGCACAAGTTGACCTCTGAGGTTTGCTTCTTGAAGTACTTTTCACTTCCAAATCTTCTTCTCCTTCAGCAGCGTTCAAGTTAAGACTCTGTGCAAAACAAATGATAACTATTATAAGAATGTTGACAAATATTAAAATACTTTTATTAATATTTTCTATTTTTTCCCTTTTTACTAAATTTTTAGGTTTTCAAAAAATTAAGACAAAAATGGTGTTCTATTCGTCTCCTTAAGCGCCATATCTCCCACAATTTTCGAAAGAAAATAAATTCACCATCTAAGTTTTCTTAATACCTTTTGTTGTAACTAAATATTTAAATGTCAACAAACAATGTAAAAGAGCCCATTATTGTAGCTGTCATTTGTTTTTCGACTTTTACATGGAATTTATATACATTTTTTAAATTTATTTTAACAAATCTGTTAAAATTTAACCTAATTTTCAAGTTTTTTAAATAAATTTTTTCAGTAAATAAAATGTATGTAGGTAAATCATTATAATTAAGTTTATTAGAATACACTTTCTTCACTTATAATAATAATAACTAATAATAATAGGCTTTATTATTATTATTATTTTTTTTTTTTGGGGGGGGGGGCTACATACAATTTTCTTACAAGAATCAGTTAAATATTTTGAGAACACAACTGCCATGTTAAATAAGAATCAGCTAACTAAAAAATCTATTATTTTGGCATATTATTGGAAAACTCACTCTATAGGGAAAATCTTAAGATGTTCTAAAAATGGTCAAAAAATAATCTTACAAAAATGTCACTCATCCAAATTTCAAGGATGAGTTACCACGAATAGAATAGAAAGATTTTTTTTTTTTTTTGGAAGATAGATTTTTGAAATCTGGCAAAGGAATTCTGATCTTGATAGAATTTAGATGAAACTTATAACTCAGATTTTTTGTATTTTGATTTATTAGAATATTTATGGTAATTCAATAATCAGTTTTTGATTCTTCAAAAATAAATATGAAAACTATCAGATATCACAGATATATGAAGGTGATTTATTTGGCTTCTAATTAAAATTTATTTGGTAGTATAATTTACCAACTTTCATAGTGTAATATTTGAAAATCTATTTTTAATTTAGCATACATCACTTTAAAACAACAACAACAACAATAATAATAATAATAATAATTTTTTATTTAATCCAACACCAGAGACAGCACCTAAACTAAAGGCAAGAAATCGTCAACTGTAGCATGTTAAATTTTATAAATTGCAGACTTAGTTCCCGTAGAAATGCATAGCTTAGGTCCGATCGAAATGTTGGAGATTCTGATAAAATGTTCGACAGACGGTCATCGGCAATTCAAAGGGGAATGATCAGCAAATTAGGAAAGAACTTGTTTCTGGAAGCCATTAGGGCGGTACATTCGATAAGGAGATGGTGAATTGAAAGAACAAGGGAGTGGCAAAATGGACAGGTCGAGGGAACCTCTATCGACATGTAATGATTGTGTGTCAGATAAGAGTGACCAATGCTGGTAGGTCAAAGATGACAAACAGAAAATCTTTCTTCAATTCCTCTATTTTTTAGCTCCCATTTTCAACCTTTTTTTTTTTTTTTTTTTTTTTCATAACAATTATTAATAATTCAACTTATAAAATTAAATTTCAAGTAAAGAACCATCAATTTAAATAGTAAACTATATATATATATATATATATATATATATATATATATATATATATATATATATATATATATATATATATATATATATATATATATATATATATATATATATATATATATATATATATATATATTAGGAAGTTGATATATATCCTGTTAAAAATAATTTGAACAAATCCTCATGAAAAAAATCAAGTAAAAATATTTTTTTTAATTTGACTTAAAAAGAAAATCTCATTCAATTTTTAAACCATTTTAATAAACCACTTTAAAGGTCTAAAATGCTTATTCATCAAATCTTGAATTTATTTCTTTAAATAAAAAAATAAAAAAAACTCAATTTAGCTTTTTAACCTCTAAAATTGTATTAAAAAGAAAATTTCATAAAGACAATGAAATGATACAAATTCTGAAAACATTTATATCAAATAGTCTTTATATTAATTAAAAATTAGAAATTTTTTTATTGAGGCGAGTTGGCTTTTGATGTAAGAAGTTATTAGAGAGAATGGGAATTTTTGTGTTTGTACGTTGGGAAGAGATGTTCTGATGTATATGGTTGTGATGGGTAATTACTGAGATTATTATGCTATTACATTTAGAGTAAACTGTAAATTAGAGAAAATGTCCAAACAAAATAGCAAATTTGTGTTCATCCACATGGTCGAGTATTGAAAAGAAATTAATTTTAGATGTGAGTAAAACATGTTTTTCATTAAGCTAACCAAGATATATATATTAGTGATGGCATATTATCCGCATTTTTTATCCGATCCGCACAAAAATCAACATCCGAGCATTTTCGAAAATTCAAATCCGCATACTTTTCAAAAAATTCATCCGCATGAGCAAAATTATATATCCGCAAATTGGAAAATATATCTATATATATATATATATATATATATATATATATATATATATATATATATATATATATATATATATATATATATATATATATATATATATATATATATATATATATATATATATATATATATATATTTGATTGACTCAATTTTTAATTTATTTTTCTTTAAATCCAAATGTAAGAAGTGTAAAACATGAAAAATTAATATGAAAATAAAATCACCTTTTAATTCTATAATTCATACCTGATTTTTATCTAATTCAGAAGATTGCTCAAAATCTTCTACAGGTTCTTCTTTTATATCAATCTCATCTTCTTCATTTTCGATACAATCTTCATTTGGGAATGGTTCGTCCTTTATTTCAATCTCATTTTTGATGTTTATGCTTGAGTAAAAGTTTTTAATCTGTTCAACAGAACAAAAGCCTTCTTAAAATAATAATAATAATAATAATAATAATAATAATAATAATAATAATAATAATAATAATAATAATAATTATGAAGATAATGATAAAATCTTTCCTACCTGAGTCTGATCAAAATTTGTAACACAATCTGTACTTTTAATGTCCATCATAATCAATTTAAAATTTAATTTATGTTAAGAGTACCTGGAAGGAGAAAGAATAATTCTTGTCTGTTTTAATAAAAGAATCAAAATTAAGGATGGAGTGAAGTATCAGTATCGGCGAGTATCAGTGAATTTTTAGGTATCAGTGTCGGTATCAGTATCAGTGAATTTGAAAGTCTTGGTATCGGTAAAAATTTTGGTATCGCTCCATCCCTAATTAAAATTAAAAAATTTTAACTTTATTAGTGGACCGTGATTTTTTATTTTTTTTTCATTCTAAATACTGAAGGAAGAATGCTGTATTATATAGCTAACCAAAATTAGGGTGAATAAAATTAAACTAAATTATACTGCTATTATTTCTCATATACACCTGCTGATCTAACTTTTTTTTAAAGGTAGTAAACTCGTAATTGAATAAAGTATATCCTTGGACAAAAACCATTCTATAAATTTATTATTCAGTTTCAAAAGTATAATATAGAAGAACAATTCCTGAAATGACAAACTGATTCATTATTTTCCCTTACAACCTCATTTTCTATGAAGAGTTTACAATCCTCAATATAATTGAAAAATTTAAAAATAAAAATTTATAAATCCTCTAAGATATTTTTCCACAAGAGACATATACTACTCAGCACAGTATTAAGTTTCTTCACTTTTTCATCAAAATCCAATTTTCAAAATCACAAATCACTTACACGACTCTGAAGTTCTGAACTGATTTCAGTATATCAATATATTTTCTTAAAAGTAACTGTTAAGCAATACTATAAATAATTCAATAAACAATTTTTGAAAATATGAAAAATTAAATGTCAATAGAACATTTTTAGGTAAAAATTTTTTGACTTCAAAGGGGGGGGTGGGGGAGAAGGGGGTAAATTAAGCCACAGCAAATGATTTTGTTCACTAAAAGCACATAAAAAAAAATTAAATAAATAAGCATTGTATAATCAGTAATGTTTGTGTTTGTGTATGCTGCATCAGCCTGGAGAGGAAATTTAAGAAATTTTTATAACTATAAAGCTATGATAGATTTATAAATAAAAAAAAATCTTAATATTTTGAAACTGATGACAAAATATTATTAAAAGTAAATTATGTATACTCAATTGTTAAAAAAAAAATTTATAACATTATTATGTGCTAAATGGCGAAGCTTTCCCTATGTTAGGCCTGTTTACTGGCCATTACTTTTACCATTTAAGTTCAGTCAAACTAGTTTGTTAGATACAACAAACTAGTTTAACTTAAAGGGTAAATGTATGAATATGGCCAGCAAATAGGTCTAACCTTGTGAACTCTGGTTCTTTCAGTTAGAAAAACTATTTGCATACTTTCACTGTTTTATCTATTGTATTGAAACAGCATGTGAAAAGTTCTGGTCAGAACAATGTAAACGGCTGGGTGAAATTAATGTTCACAACTTCACAAGTTTATTATTGAATATGTCAACAACAAAGAATTGTTAAGGTACAGGAACCCTGCTAAAAGAAAAATAAACGGTCATCAAAAACCCCACCTTCTTTTTTGCTTTTGTAAGCAGTTGTTATTATTATTAAAAATTGGTTGAGACTGTTTGTGAAAACAGAGTCCAAAGACAAGGTAGCCAACAAAGTTTTAGCTACAATTTATTTTTTACTTTAAATATTATATATTTGATTTCAAATTAGATTTATAATCAAATTTTATTTTTACAACAAATTATGTAATTACAATGGCCAAATGAAAAATAAAAGGTAAAAAATGTAAATTTACTTAAATTTATAATTTTTAATACAAAAAAGAAAGAAAAAAAAAAAAAATTTTTTTTTTTTTTTTTATTCCTTCCTTTTTTGTACAGCTTACTCTTGTCTAGTTTTCTCTCAGATCGTTTCATTTCAGCACTTGTAGATGGAGCAACCTCTACTTCCTTTCCTGTCAATTGTGATGTTTCTCAGGGCTCTGTTTCATCTCCAACTTTATTCTTACTTTTCATTAAAGACCTTCTCAACTGCACTTCTAACTATGATCACTTTTATGCTGATGATTAAACTCTTCATTCTTCGACTCATTTCAAATCTGCTTCCTATTTTGCTTCTACAGTTGCTTCTCGTCTTCAACTTTCCGATTCTATTCTTGCTGATTTGTAAGGGATTTCTCAGACGGTCATAGCAACCTTGTAAAATTCACCTCTTTAAAAACTCAACTTCTTCACATTTCCCTCTCGATCCAAAATACCTCCCAAGTTTCAAATTTTCTTCGATGGCTCTCCCGTTTCACCTGTAAATAGCAATAAAATTCTTGGTCTTAACATATACAAAAATTTGTCTTGGAAACCACATATCACAATGGTTGATAAGGTGGCCTCTAAGAAGCTGGGAATACTGTTCAGGTTGCAAGAATATTTCTCTTCTGAGCAGTTACTCCAACTATATAAAGCGTCTTATTCGCTCTTTACGGAGTACTGTTCTCACATTTGGGGTTTCCGGTTCCTCCTCTCTTCTGGATAGGGTTGAGTCTAAGGGTAAAAGATTAATAAACTGTCCTCTACTTTCAAATTTTCTTGTCCCTCTATCTCTGCGAGGTGACGTTGGCGTACTCTCTCTTTTCTACAGCAC
Source organism: Armadillidium nasatum (assembly GCA_009176605.1). Lineage (NCBI taxonomy): Eukaryota > Metazoa > Arthropoda > Malacostraca > Isopoda > Armadillidiidae > Armadillidium > Armadillidium nasatum. The sequence continues at coordinate 22,795 of SEYY01015593.1, read as the reverse complement.
TACAATGGCAGGTGCTCAAGGGAATTGGTACGTCTCTCGCATTCCACTACCATTGTGTCGCAATCGTTGCGCAATGGGTGCCCTGCTTTCGCACGAATTTTGTGTGGATGCTGCTAACCTCAGTCTTTCTCGTTGTGGCGTCTTCTTCTTTCCAGCTACCTCTGTCCTGTGAACTCCGTACCATCATCTATTTTTTCTCTTGCATTTAACCTTCCTTTCTTCAAGGCTTTCGTCTGTACCCACCTGAGAGGTGAGCATTAGGTTCGGATCTGGTTGGGTTCTCTTTTAAATGACCCCTCCTTGAAAAGAGCTCTATATATATATATATATATATATATATATATATATATATATATATATATATATATATATATATATATATATATATATATATATATATATATATATATATATATATATATATATATATATATATATATATATATATATATATATATATATATATATATATATATATATATATATATATATATATATATATATATATATATATATATATATATATATATATATATATATATATATATATATATATATATATATATATATATATATATATATATATATATATATATATATATATATATAGATATATATATATATATATATATATATATATATATATATATATATATATATATATATATATATATATATATATATATATATATATATATATATATATATATATATATATATATATATATATATATATATATATATATATACCTAATTTACTTGATTTAATAACATTTCGTTTTCGAATTACTTTGAACTCGGAAGAAAGGTCCTTTGTTCTTATTTAAGAAATCTTGAACTTGAAGTGGCGTGTTGTCATTAATTAGATTAAACTTACACAAAGAGACACTACAGTAGAGTCACCAACAAACCTTGTTGAGCCTAAGTCAGTAATTATATTCTGTTGATTTGGGAGGCGGAGTATTGGTACCTCTTCAAGAATATTATAACTTTGTAAAAATGTTTAGATTTGATTCCTAGCCACTCAGAAGATACTATTGGTTAAAAAATATCGATATAAGTTTAAATATTATTAACATTTGAACTAATGACGAACTTCATTTTTTCTCTCTTACGAATCTCAAAAATGAAGTTATATATTAAAGAGACTGCCGAACCAAAATTCGCTCAACTTTCCAAGTTTCTTGGAAACAATGATTGGTTATTAGGAAGCAACGTACTTACCAAATTATTAAAAAATATATTATATTTTTAAAAGAAATAGAAATAAAACTATTCAATGAAATTGAAAAAAATGAGTGCTAATGAAAAATTAATTTTTCCAAATCATTTTCCCCTAATATACTTTATCTACATCATTTAGTTTAAAGTACACCCACACACATTCTCGGTTGATTGTTGACTTCGAGATTTATAAGCTCTCCTGTAGACTTAAAACTATATTTTGTGTTCGAATCTTTGTACTATCGTTCTTTGAATATATAAAGTATTTGTATTTGCGAATGAAAGTGTTCAGTGACTTTAGAGAATTGAGACGTATATTTAATCTCCATGCTGCAAGTTGCAGTGAATTGCAGATAACTTTAAAATCAGCTACTTTTGTCAGTCAGCATATTGGCTGGTGAATTCTTAACATTGAAGTCTGTACGAGAGTACGCTTACAATTAGAGGAGTAAATTCTCAGAAGGCAAAAACAGCTCTAAAGTTGTATTTTGATGAGAGAAACATAAAATTAAAATAAAAATTTTAAATCTTAAGAAAACTTAACTAAGATTTCAAGTTTCATTATCAACAAGCGGTGTAAGATTTTGTTATGATGTATTGCAATTGTTAATTAAATAAAATTATTAGGCTTTATTTAATATAAAAGGTTAATATGTTTATTGTTAAAAAACGAATTATTATTAAAGTAATTTCGGATTTCTTAATTAAAATTCAAATTTTAATTTAAATTTTTCCGTCAACTATGGAAACTAAAATTTCCTAAACTTGAGCAGTCCAGTAAGAACCTCTATTTTTCTTCTTCTTCTTCTATTTTAGGTATTGTATGTAGTTCTTCCTCTATGAACCTTTCTACTGCGTACACGAATTGATTCTGTCATCTTTTGACAAACATGAGAACTTGAAGAAATTCATGCAGAGATTTGAAGGCCTTGAACGCATTAAAAACTAAACCAATTCTGACAGATACATTAAGAGTCTCATTAATGGACCAATGGCCACGTTTGGTGAAATGTAGTTTTTTATACACTAAGTATTAAAACCAATATATAAATTTTTTTATTTTCTCCCCATAGACTTTAACCATGATACCTATTATTTTTCCTAGCAAAATTATAATTAAGCAATTAGCAGTATGTTAAAATAGGGTTCGGGCCCCGGGGCCTTGATACCTCAGTGGAACTACCGTTATTTTTCTTTTAGCTCTAGAAGCAGGAACTTAAGATATCAAAAACTTTTGGAGTCTGTAGCAGGGATTAAAGCTCCTAAACAGATTTATTGGAGATACTCTAGAGTTCCAATCAGCCCATCAATGAACATTAAAATTGTATAAATGTTACTTGTCACAACCAAATTATGTTTAGTGATCAGAAATTGGTCAACATCTCCTGCAACATTTTGATGAATACCCTTATATTGAACAGCCTATTCAAAATGTAAAGAAAAATCAAAATCTCGCTAAAAGAAACTAAAACATTGTACTGAATAAAATAAGGGTGTTAAGAGGTAACTTTATTCTTTGTCTAAAAGAAAAGTCTTTGAGTTGTGTCCGTTATTTGCAATGACATGCTTGCAAGACTGACTCTAGAAGCAGCATTCATCATAAAGAGTCGGTCGGAATTTATCAAAAATGCCAACTTGAAGTTTCACTGTAAAATCTACCACCACCTAAGGAAAAATATTTTAAATTTTTAAGATGAAATTTGATGGAGCTCTTTAGGAAATAAGATACGTGGAATATGCAATCAAAATAGACATTAAAACGGCAATTACCTGCCTCCTACTTAAGTTAATGATGAAAGGCTATTTTTGCTTAAACCTCAAAGTTGCAATGAAGGACGACCAAACAGCAGCAAAATTTATTTATTATAGATCATTAAGATAAAAACAGTTCTTAATTAATTGTAAAGTCTCATCAAAGTGTAAAATAAACTTTGATAATTGTGAGTGGAAAATAAAATTATTTATGAAGTCGAAAGATCTATAAATGGAAGAAAAAGAAACTTGCTCACTCTGGGCTTCGAACCAGCTTCTCTTCGCACTAGAATAGAGTTCTTATCGTCTTTACCACTGGACCAGCCCGGTGACCCAAAAACATTATAAATTTTTTTAAAAGTTTAAATATAAAAATAAAATGGAAAATTTTTTTATTATCTATAATTTAAATTATAAACTATTCAGTATAATAATGTTACAAAATATATTTAAATAAATTAATAAAAAATCTTTAAAAAAATATATATATATATATATATATATATATATATATATATATATATATATATATATATATATATATATATATATATATATATATATATATATATATATATATATATATATATATATATATATATATATATATATATATATATATATATATATATATATATATATATATATATCACCTATTACACAGGACAGAAAGCTAATTTGAAGAAGTCAAATAAAATACTATTTCAAATTTGAATAAAATACAATAAAGTATATCCTAAACATACATTATACATTCCTACTGATCAAAAATAACAACAAAAAATAATTAACAAGGAATTTGGAAACAGTAAAAGTGAAGAACAGAACCACCAAACATTACAACTATAGAAACTGGTAAACTGACACAGATTTTTCGTTTTGTCTGAGCCTTCGCCGAAACGCTGACGTCATTTCTCGTCTACTGTTGTTAAATCTGATCTAGAAGATGAAATGAGGGTTTGCTGTTTCACGCGTGTGCTGGTGCTTGGCAATTATGATACCCTGACAATAAAATCGGAAATGTTGGGTGCTGGTTGCACTTATAATTGAAATTTTATGATTGGTATATCGGGATCAAAATTTTCACATCGGAATTGAGATCGGAATCCCGTACGATCATATATATATATATATATATATATATATATATATATATATATATATATATATATATATATATATATATATATATATATATATATATATATATATATATATATATATATATATATATATATATATATATATATATATATATATACACACACACACACATACATACACTCGTACACCCATCTTATAACTAATCTTGTTTTCATTTCAAATACTTTCCTATTCCTATTATGTCAAATTTATATATATTGCATCTATTGATGGAACGCCCATTCCTCCTTTTTCCCAGGCAACATGCAGGCGAACTACGCATTGGTTTCTGTATGTCATTTTGTGCATATGCAGCATTTTTCTGGTCATAACATCAAGATTATTTAGGTCTTCCTGCATCCAGTCTATAGCACCAAACCAATATGAAAGTACAGGAATTGCCACGGTCTTAAAGGCTTGCATTTTATTCCTGGAGTTTTGTGTTCTACTCTTTCTGACTCCTCTATTCCAAGGTATTTATAAGTGTGTTCCTGTTCTAATTCTCTTATTATATCTCCTTCAATTTCTATGTTCTCGCTTTCTATTTTTCTACCTTTCTTGAGGACCAGAAACGGACATTTATCCAGACCAAACTCTATGTATATATCGTTTGAGAATTTCTTTAATATTTCTATCTCTTTAATGTTTAATGGGGCATAGAGTTTCAAGAAGATTTATGGCAAGCACAAATATCAGAGGAGAGATGGAGTCTCCTTGGAATATTCCTCGCTTAATTTTTACTTCATTTATAACTAAAGTTCCTTCTTCATGATGGATTATTATAACAAGGTCTTCTTCGGTTTTAAGGTTTTCTTTCTCATGTTCCGTCTCTTGCTGGATGATTGTACTGTTGATATTTGCTTCTTTAGTTTGTCCAGTTTCTTTTCCTTTTTTTTCTTTTTCTCTTTTTCCCCAACCACTTCCAAGGTTAGATCAAAATCTTTTGCACTTTCAACTGCTCTTTCCCTAATTTCATTAAGTTCTTCCTTTGTTGGTAATGTTGCTTTCTCCTTTCGTTTTCCTGCTGCTTTTCTTTCTTTGGAGTAGTATAAGATGCATTGTTTTTGTTTTACCATACTTTTCCTTTCTGTACCTTTATATTTGCTATGGAATCTAAATTCCATAAGATCATTTGCATTTAGTTTTTCTTTTTTTATTATATATTTCCACATTTCCTTTTCTTGTGCTTCAAGTATTATATATTCCCCGAAATAAAAACATTCCATAAGCCATATATTTTTTTTGATGATTCCATCCATTTCCATGTTTTTTAATACCATCTTTGTACGTAGACTCTTCTTCACAGTTTGCAGTGATAAAATCTTCAACCTCATTTTCGATTTGCCTAATTTGTGATTCTGTTATTTGTGTTTTTTTCATTCCGATATTAGTTGCTATACTTTGAAATCTGCTGTCTAAGGTCTTATCTATCTTATCTCTATTCATTATTCCTCTTTTTATTAATATTTCTCTCATTCTATTCCATGTTCCCCTTTTTGGGAATTGTTAGTGTCTAGCATATGTAGAACACCAGTAAATTTCCATTTTCTCCTCCATGGACCATACCGCTCTCTCGCTCCCTCTAAGGTTATAGGAGTACTTTCTGCGTTCATGGTGTTTTTGAGGTGCACTGGGGTTCGCCTTAGGCGTTCCAGGCAGTGCTCCTTGTGGAGGGCGAGTCTCGGTGTTATGGACTCTTAGTGGGTTCTCAAGAACCTCGGTTTGTGGTTGGAGAGATAGAGTGCTTTACTTCGAAGAGCTCCGTCCCTCCTCACCTCTCTTCCTTAATGAGGTAGGGCCGGCACCAGGTCTCCGATCTCCTGGCATATTTTATTTTTATTTTTCCATGGTTAAACCAGTTGCAGTTTGTTCGCTCCAAGACATCCGGGGTCCTGGGAATATTCCTCTTCCATTTTAGTGTAAATGGAAAGATCTCCACCTCCTCGTCTATCTTGGAGACCCCCCACCCCACCAACGATAAGGTCAACATACTCCGGGGTAGTGTGTAAGCATGTGTCTTTTTAAGTTTCTTTTGTAATTACATTCATAGGAACAGTCAGAACATTTAAATAATTTTACATTTGTGGTTGTAAGTATGTGCCTTTTTAAGTCTCCTTTTTGATTACATTCATAGGAGCAGTGACCACATTTAAATAATTTTACATTTGTGTGTGAAAGCATGTGTAATTTGAAGTTTCCTTTATGATTACATTCATAGGAGCAGTTAGAACATTTAAATAATTTTTTGTGTGTGTAAGCATGTGTAATTTTAAGTTTCCTTTATGATTACATTCATAGGAGCAGTCAGAACATTTAAATAATTTTACATTTGTGTGTGTAAGCATGTGTCTTTTTAAGTTTCCTTATCATTACATTCATAGGAGCAGTCAGAACATTTAAATAGTTTTACATTTGTGTGTGCAGTAAGCATGTGTCTTTTTAAGTGATCTTTGCGATTATATTCATAGGAGCAGTCAGAACATTTAAATAGTTTTACATTTGTGTGTGCAGTAAGCATGTGACTTTTTAAGTGCTCTTTGCTATTACATTTATAAGAGCAGTCAGAACATTTAAATAGTTTTACATTTGTGTGTGTAGTAAGCATGTGTCTTTTTAAGTGCTCTTTGCGATTACATTCATAAGAGCAGTCAGAACATTTAAGTAATTTTACATTTGTGTGGGTGAGCATGTGTCTTTTTAAGTTTCCCTTTTCATTACATTCATAGGAGCAGTCAGAACATTTAAATAGTTTTACATTTGTGTGTGTAAGCATGTGTGTTTTTAAGTTTCCTTTGTGATTACATTCATATGAACAGTCAGAACACTTGAATAACTTTTCATTGCTGTGAGTCAGCATATGATATTTTAATCTTGATTTCAAATTGCATTCATAACTGCAATGAGCGCAATTAAACTGTCTTTTGTTGTGCCTTTTTAAATGAGCCTTCAACTCATCTTTGCTTTTAAAACTAAATTCACAATATCTGCAACTAAAGTTTTGCAGATGATACTTTTTAACGCTTTCTTGATGCACAACTTGCTGAGGTTTGCTTCCTGAAGTACTTTTTACTTCAAAATTTTTTTCTCCTTCCGCAGCGTTGATCATAAGACCCTGTGCAAAACAAATAAAAAAATTATAAGAATGTTGATAAAAATTCAAATACTTTTATTATATTTTCAATTTCTCCCCTTTTAACGAAATTTTTGGTTTTTCTAAAAAAAATTAGGTCGAAAATGGTGTTCTATTCGTCATCGTAAGACTCATATCTCCCACAATTTTCTAAAGAAAATAACGTCACCATCTAAGTTTCCTTAAGATTTCTGAAGATATCTTTTGTTGTAACTAAATATTTAAATATTGACAAAATGTAAACGAGTCCATTATTTTAGCTGTCATTTGTTTTTAGACTTTTACAGGGAATTTATATAAATTTTTTACATTTATTTTAACATCTGTTAAAATATAACCTAATTTTCAATTTTTTAAAATAAATTTTGTTTTCATAAAAGTTAAATAAAATACTTGCATATAGGTAAATAATATTAATAACAATAGTAATAATAGTTTATTATAATTTTTTGGGGGCTACATACAATTCTCTTGCAAGTATCAGTTAAATATTTTGAGAACACAACTGCCATGTTAATCACGTCTACCGTGGCTCAAACGGTAGAGTGATAGACTCACGTGCTTGAGGGCGGCGGGTCGATCCCACTTGGGGATCCTAGGTATATACTACCTAGAAAAGTTCCTCTCCTCGAATAGGGCAATGCCCGTGAGATGTGAACTGATTTTTTTTTTTTTTTTTTTTTTTTTACTGATAAAAAAAAAAAAAAAAAAAAAAAAAAAAATGTTTTTGACATTTTTCAAAAAATATTTTACTTTAAATTTCTTAAATACTTCAAAACATTTTTCATTCATTTTTCCCTTCTTAATTAAATAGTTTGTCCAAAGAAAAACAACAAAACTTTTGTATTTGAAACCTCTAACCACAAGTGTTTCTGAGGTTACATCAAAGAAGATGACAGTTCTGTTTAGGTTGTGAGATTTTTTTCCATTCTTGTGTGCAGTTGCCATGACAATATAAAAGTTATCAACCCTTGTATAGAATGGTACTCTTCTTACATCTGAGGGAAGGGGGGGGGGTTCCAGTTCCATCAAAGTATGTGTGAGGGGGAATAAGCCCCTCATTTAGATACTTTTCTAACTTTCTACTCCTCTTAATGAAATGTTTCTGACTTTTTTCTAAGTCATTCTACATTTATTTTGCTGTTTTTTCGGAAATTCTTCCTATCTTTTTTCCTTTTTTTTTTCCTTTATAGCAATGATTGTAGGTGGCCACTGTTAATCCTTTAAATCAATAAATGAGATAAAATTTAACAAATTATATAAATATAATTTGGGATATTGACATATGAGAATTCATTTTAAGTCTTGTAGATTGTCATATAATCCTTTATAGTTAGATCTTTTATTTTATCTGATTAAGATTTACTATAAAAATGATCATTCTTTAATTACATTAGCGTTGGTGTTCCTCAAAATTCTTTTCTCACTTCAATTCTTTCTACTTTCATCAATGGAGTTGTAAAAACTATGAATTATGTTATGAATTCCTTGCAGGAATTGATCTCACATTTGTCAAAAGAAAAAATGGTAGTTTTCAATGTCTCAAAAACTAATTTCTACAACAATTATCTCACATAACATCTTTATAAACACAAAAGAAACCTTTCTACTTCCTCAATATACATGGGATTTCCATTTCTTGAAAAGTTCACAGGTTCTCTCCCAAAATAAGCTTTCAAGGAGTTTACTTTCAGAATTTCACCCCACCTGAGGTCTCATTCATCCTTACATGGAGTATGGGTACATAACTTCTTGGAAAGGTGTGAGTCTATACCTTCCCTAATTTTTTTTTATAATCTCTCTCTCTCTAGTCATTGTTACACCACTCTATACTGTCACTATTACCAGTCTTTTGAACTTTCTTTATTTCATTTTACTTGTAAACTTTCAATTGGAATGAATTAACTCATGCAAGCTTTTAAATTAAGAAAATTTATTAAAAAGATGCAGAGAGAAGAACTCAACTGAGAAAAGATGACTAATCCCCAAAGAATGGTATCACAGTCAATTTGTATACTGAAAATATCACTTTATATATAATATACAGAATATTTATTTGAGAAATTGGCATCACAAAATTTTGAAAATAGGATAGATAAAATACTGATAGTATATATATATATATATATATATATATATATATATATATATATATATATATATATATATATATATATATATATATATATATATATATATATATATATAAAATTACCTGATAATCTTGAGAAAAATCATTTTCTGAGACCAATTCTTCCATTTTTATTTCAATTTCAGACTTGATATCCATTTCTACTTTTATTTTAATAGAAATATCTTTAAATAATTAACAACCTGTGAAGTAGACATTTTAGTAACATTATGAAAAATATTCTCATATTAATATTTATTTGTCGAGTGACATTTTTTTTCCAAAAGAAAAAGCCTTTCCAAAGTGCCAATATAATTTTATTTTATATTTACATTAAAAATCATGTAAATTTTGAAAATTTAATCTTTAGGCCTTAAACTGTTTCTGGCTACATAAAATAGACAATAATGAATATTAGACTCTATGGCACTTGTTTAAATATGAAAAAATTATTTTTCACCCTTCATTACAATGTTTGAAACTCGTAATTTTCTTAATTTTTTAAATTCTTGTACCTTTTATTTTACAAAATCTGTAATTTTCTGAAATTTTTCTGGAGAAAATACATTTAATCATTAATTTAAGTGAATGTTGGTTATTCTACTCTTTCCTTATAATTAAATAAACCTCGATTAAATTTATATCTAATCTGAACCTAAAATTTCAGTGCTGTTCTCTTCTTTACAAGTTTTAGGCAACCCTGGCCCCCCCGGTCCTGGCCCCAGCCCTAGCAAAATTCCAGCCATAGTTTGTCCTTATATATATATATATATATATATATATATATATATATATATATATATATATATATATATATATATATATATATATATATATATATATATATATATATATTAACTCTGAAATAACTATAAAATGATGTAAATTTTACTCAGTGCTGATGCAGTAACCTGATAGTATGCAGTTAAATGGTAATACACCACTGAAATTGTACAATATCTTATTAAATCATTAAACTTATTACTCTTTATTAATTATATTTTTCAGATTTTTTAAGAGTTTTTAATGTATAAAATCATGATTTAATGTGCCGCAATTTATAAAAAAAAATATTTTAGATCACCTTTTCATCATTTTGATATATTAATTTTAAAAAATGCTCAGATAAACCCGAGTTTATATAATATATATATATATATATATATATATATATATATATATATATATATATATATATATATATATATATATATATTATATATAGGTAAAGGTTAAGAAGCTTTCTGACCTTCAATATTTGGAAAATATCGATATTCAAAAATATCGATATATCGAAACATCGATATGCCAATTCAAATTATTTTATATTTGTGTTATTATTATTTAGTTTTCATTTCATATATGCCTATTATTCTAATTATTTAGTTTTCTAGCGTACTTAGTTCAACTTATCATAACCTGAACTACCGAAGTTGCCGTAAAATACAGGCCTAACCTATACAAGAACGTTGCAATGAGATACAGGCCTACTGCCGTATTACACCACACATTTTATATATATATATATATATATATATATATATATATATATATATATATATATATATATATATATATATATATATATATATATATATATATATATATATATATATATATATTATATATTTATTTATATTTTATTAATGTTAATTTTGCTTGGCAATTGCTTCAAGAAAAGCAGTAAATTGTTCATTTTCATAACTTTACCCTTTCCCCGATCTTTGTTGAAACTGTGAGACATTCAAAAATACAAACTTCTCGGCAAAAGTTGAACCAGTCAATCACTGTAGTTTTGCTAACACTAACACAATTTGACACCTTGTTTTACTATTAAATTTTGTACAAAAAAAAACATAATATATATTGCATCTTCGTAAGATAAATGAATATCCGAAAACCAATAGTTTTTGGGAGAAACAGTACTTTTAAAACCACTATGTCTTGAAGATTCATCTTAAAATGACCTATCACAATGTAACGGAAACTTCAACTAAGATTTTGATTATCAAAATTTTAAAATATCGATATAAAGGATATCGATTAAAATCAAAATTTCAAAATATTGATATATAAGGTCTTAACCTAAGCCATATATATATATATATATATATATATATATATATATATATATATATATATATATATATATATATATATATATATAAATAAAATGGTAAAAGGTGGAGATTGTTTCTGAGTTTCGATTGTTAAAAAATATCGAAAATATCGGAGAAGCCTATCGTAAACAAGAGAGTTGCCAGAGGTACTATTACTAGACATACACATAATTATTATTACTTACTTTTCTAGCAGAACCTAATTCGACTTATCATAACCTGAACTACCGAAGTTGCCGTAAAAGAGGCCTAACCTACACAAAAAGTTGCCGTAAAAGAGGCCTAACCTACACAAGAACGTTGGCACGACTATGAAACGAAACTGAGTTATAAAAAAAAGTTATAGGCAGGAAAATATCAATTAAAATAAAATATCGACAAAAAATATCAATATAAAAAATATCGAAACTCAGAAACAATCTCCACCTAAGCCCTATATATATATATATATATATATATATATATATATATATATATATATATATATATATATATATATATATATATATATATATATATATATATGGTAAAGGTTAAGAAATTGTATGACCTCGATATATAGAAATATTGATATATCAATGCATATTTTTTGATATTTGTATTATTATTTATTTAGCTTTCATTTCATTTATGCCAATTTATATTATTATTATTATTATTTAGCTTTCTACTACACTTAGTTCGACTAATCATAACCTGAATAAGTGAAGCTTGCCATGTGATACAGGAATAACTGATAGAATGAAATTACTACGGGATACAGGCCTACTGCTATATTACACCATATATACACTTATATATATATATATATATCAATCTGTTGAATAAATTAAACATATATCTTTAACACTTATCTTAAAACAAAAAAATACAACCATATCAATAATTACTAAAATTATCAATTAATATTAAAATTTCAAAATATCGAAATAAAAAATATTGATATGTAAAGTCAAGCAAATAGGTTGTATAATCTACAAAATAAGTAGAATATTTAAATATAATAAGTAAAAGAAGCAAGAAACGGAAGAAAAGGGAAGAAAAATCGATCTTCAAGATTAAGAAAAAAAGCAAGAAATAGGATCTGAAAGAAACCGTAAAATATCGTGTTGTCTGATTTATTTACAATGGATCAATAAATATTGTACATATGTTGTTAAAGAAGGTCCACAATTATTTAAAAGACTAAAAAGCAACAAGAAATTGTATGAAATATGAAGAAATTAACTAAAAATGTCCTATGTTAAAAAAATGGCTGCGGCAGGTTGAAAGAAAAATAAACAATGAACGTAGCCCATCAAGGTTGCTAGAAAATAACGGAAAAGGAGATTTTGAAGAATTTTGGGAAAGTAGTCAAAAATGGACCATCGTGATTGGCTGAAGGCATATGGCTGAAGGAAAACAAATTTTAATTCCATAGAATTTAACTACATTTTTTTCTCTTAGAAATCTCCAAAAGGAAGTTATATTGAAGAAACTGCCGAACCAACTTTCCAAGTTACTTGGAAGCAATAATTGGTTCTTATTGAGCAACGTAAGTACAAAAGTATTAAAAACTATAATATATAATTAAATAAAATTAAAAAAAAGTGCTAATGAGGAATTAATTTTTCTAAATCATTTTCCACTAATATAAATATTACATCATCTAGATTAAAGTACGCCCACACACATTCTCGGTTGGTTGTTCACTTCGAGATTTATAAGTTCCCTTGTAGACATAAAACTATATTTTGTGTTCAAATTTTTGTACCATCATTCTTTGAATATATGAAAGTATTTGTATGTGAGAATGAAAGTGTTCAGTGACATTAAAGAATTGAGACGTATATTTAATCTCCATGTTGTAAGTTGCAGTGAATTTCAGATATCTTTAAAATCAGCTTGTTTTGTCAGTCAGTATAATTGGCTGGTGAATTCGTCCATTTGAATTTCTGTACTAAAGTACGCTTACAATTAGAGTAAATTATCAGAAGGCAAAAACCTGTCTTTGTATTTTGCTGCCAGAAACCTAAAATTAAAATAAAAATTTTAAGTCTTAAGAAAACTTAACTTAGATTTCTAGTTTCGTTATCAAAAAGGAGTGTAAGATTTTGCTATGATTTATTGTAATTGTTAAACAAAATTACTAGGCTTTTTTTAATATAAAAGGTTAATATGTTTATTGCTAAAAAATGAGTTATTATTAAACTAGTTTCAGATTTCTTAATTAAAACTCAAATTTTAGTTTAAATTTTTCCCTGTCAACTATTGAAACAAATTTCCTAAACTTGAGCAGTCCATTAGAACCTCTTCTTTTTTTTCCTTTCATCTATAAATGGAAGAAAAAGAAACTTGCTCACACTGGGCTTCGAACCGGCTTCTCTTCGCACTAGAACCTAGTTCTTATTGTCCTTACCAATGAACCAGCTCGGTGACCCAAAAACATTATAAATTCAAAAAAAAAAAAAAAAAGTTTAAATATAAAAATAAAACTGAAATTTTCAAAATTATTTAAAAATAATTTAATTGGAACTAAAAGTATGTTTATTTTAATAAAATAAGGTAATTATATATTCTGAAAGAGATAAAATATAGTTACATCGAAAAGATATGCTCTCTTTCATTTTATCGCTTGAATTAGGTGATTCATTTCTAGTCACGAAAGCTGACGACTTTTAATTTTTTAATTTTTTTAATATCTAAACTTTGTATACAACTTTTTAATTTTTTTTTAAATTTTAAAATTTTAAATTAAATTATATATATTATATTAATATATATATATATATATATATATATATATATATATATATATATATATATATATATATATATATATATATATATATATATATATATATATATATATATATATATATATATATATATATATATATATATATATATATATATATATATATATATATATATATATATATATGCACGGAGTAGGCTCTCCTTCGCACACATAAAGCATTAATACTGACACACCCTTTTTGTAAAAAAAAAAAAAAAAAAAAAAAAAAAAAAAAAAAAAAAAAAAAAAAAAAAAAAAAAAATCAATAATGGCGTCAACAACAGTAGCCTCGGAGAAGCCCCGGGGAGCAGCTTCCAAAAATAGCCCCACATCCACCCCCTTCCTCCATGCATTACCACTTGGGAGTTGATGGCCTCCGGTGATGGGTTTGGTGCCACCAAGACACAGAAGCCGGCTTGTCCTTATGAACGGTCTATTTTTTTTCATTAATTTCTGCAACATTCGCTGTCTACACTCCAATTTCCACTTTGTTGAACATCACCTCTCTTCGTATTGTAGCAGGCAGAGCTTTCCTCGTCTTACGGTATTTTAAAACAACACTATGGTTTTGGAATCAACTTTCGTTTATCGCGCTTTTTTTGTTTTTACGCGTGGACCCAGACGCTTGGAAGCAGAGAAGGCGCACGCTGTTTTTAGTCAGCAACGTGCGTGAGAGATACAGTGCTTTTTGTGTCGGACATCATTGTTGATAGTGATCTTTTCGTCGCAAGCAACAAATATTCTTAGCCACCAGCGCCATTCAACTTAGCTTCCGGTTTAGAAGTTCCATTTTTTTTCTTTGCCCGTTATACTCTTCATAATCGACACCAGGCAGCAGAAGATTCCTCTCTAGTTTCTAGCAGGGTCTGGATAGCAAATTACTAGACAGGGTTTCAGTCCTGGTTTCTTGTTGGGATTTCTTGTTGGATCCCATTGTTATTTGGTATAAATAAACGAAAAAAAACCCAGCCTTTTTACTTCATCCTCATCGTGGAGTTTCATATGTGGTGTGTAGGATCTTCCGCAACCTCTACAGGCAATCACAGGGGTACCATTGGCCCCTATAGTATATATAGTTGGTGCAGCTCACTACTCGTATCCCTGATCGTCTTGGAGATGAACCCAACATTCTAGACCTTCTAAATTGTAATCCTTCTCCTTTTGCTGCTAAACTGTTTCCTCCTCTGGGTTCCTCCGATCATCTTCTTATCTCTGTATCCTCTTCTATCTCTTCAAGTATTCCGCAGGAAAAACCCCCTTCTACTGAAAGGAAATGTTTGTGGCATTTCGGTTCCGCAAGCTGGTCGGACTTACGGTCATCCTTCTATTTCCCTTGGAATGATTATTGCTATCGTGCGAGTGGTCCCTCGCCCTCGGAGTGTGCAGAACGCATTACCGAGGTGATTCTCTCTGGCATGAAGGCGTGCATTCAATTTTCTTTCACTTCTTCTAAACCTAACAAACCTTGGTTTAACTTTGCTTGTTCTCGCGCTATTCGACGCAGGGATGTTGCCTTCATGGATTACCGTAGCTTTCAAACTCCAAAAACTCAAGCTACTTATATCGGAATAGTGCAAAATCTATCCTTCGTAACACTAATAACTTTTTTCTCCGTAGAAAATGCAATAATCTTTCTGGTTCCTCTTCTTTACGTTCTTCTGGCATTTGCAAAAAATATCAACTCTAACTTTGCTTCTTCCTCTTTCCCTCCTTTATTATCTTCCGACGGCACAACTGCTGTTTTACCTTCTTCTAAAGTTGAACTTTTCCCTCAAAGTTTTGCCTTAAATCAACCTTAGACGATTCCGGTGCTATTCCTCCCCCTTCAATCCCCTCTAACTCAATTATTCCTAAAATTAGAATTTCTTCTAAAGATGCCATTTCTATTCTCTCTGAGGTTAACACAAAAAAGTATGGTCCCGATGGTATTCCTCCTGTGGTTCTCAAAACTTGTGCTTCCGAGCTTGCACCCTGCCTTGGTAAACTATTTCGTCTTTGTCTCTCTACTTCGACATTCCCTTCTTGCTGGAAACGTACGCTCATTCAGCCTATTTCGAAGAAGGGGAACCCCTCTCAACCCTCCAACTACCGTCCCATTTCTTTATCCTCTGTTCTTTCTAAAGTTTTCGAATCTATCCTTAACAGGAAGATTTGGAAACATCTCAATTCTTATAATCTTATCTGGTGATCTTTTTTCCCTTCTCTCTGACTTTTGCTCCTCCACTCTTCGGCATTTCTGTGAATCTTTTGTTGCCGCGATGGACATATCGAAGCCTTCGATAGAATATGGCACAAAGCTTTGATTTCTAAACTTCCCTCTTTCGGTATCTATCATTTTCTCTGTGATCTCACTAATATCCTTTCCAGCCGTTCTATAGCAGCTGTAGTAGGCGGCCACCGTTCTTCCTTTAATCTATTAAAATTGGTGTTCCTCAGTGTCCTGCGTCCTATCCCAACATTTTTTCTGCTTTTCATTAATGACCTTCTCTTTATTACCTCATCTCCTATCCACTCCTATGCTGATGACTCTATCCTTCATTACTCCTTCCAGTTTGATAAACGCCCCACCCAACAGCAGTTGATAAACTCGAGAAAGGTAGCGTTGGAGCAACTAACCTCTGATCTTTCACGTATTTCCAATTGGGGCAGAGAAAACATGGTAGTTTTCAATGCCTCAAAAACTCAGTTCCTCCATCTCTCCACAATCTTCCACACGATGTCTTCGAAAACACACAACTCCAACCTTCATCTGTTCTTAATATTCTCGGTGTATCTTTTTCTCGGAAAGATTACATTACATCTCTTTCTAAACAAGCTTCTAAGAGGTTGGGTGTTCTGAGTCGCCTTCAGAATTACTTCAAGCCACCTCAGATGCTTGCTCTGTATGTGGATGTTGTTCGCACTTGTATGGAGTATGCGTCGCACATCTGGGGTGGTTCCACTCATACAACTCTCCTTGAGAAGGTGGAGTCTAGGGCTTTTCCTCTCATCAACTCTCCTGCTCCTACTATCTCCAATCTCTTTCTACCCGTCGAATTGTTGCGTGACTCTCTCTTTACTATCGCTATTACAACTGACACTGCTCTTATGAACTCTTCCGTCGCGTACCTCCTCCATTGAGAAGAGCTCGTGCGACACACCTTTCCACACTGTCTCATCCTTTCTCTGTCCAACTGTCAGATCCCAGACTTAACCGCTATACATATACTCTACTGGTAAAGTCTGGAACACACTCCATTTTTCTGTTTTCCCAACTTCCTTTGACTTGCATACTTTCAAACGCCGTGTGTCTGGAAATCTCGGCCACCATCGACCAGGATAGTTTTTTCCCAGCTTCGGTAGAATTTGGTAGGTCTCCGGACTTTGCCCACCGGAGGGTATATATATATATATATATATATATATATATATATATATATATATATATATATATATATATATATATATATATATATATATATATATATATATATATATATATATATATATATATATATATATATATATATATATATATATATATATATATATATATATATATATATATATATATATATATATATATATATATATATATATATATATATATATATATATATATATGCTTGTGCGTTTGTATTTATGTGCAACATGAATAACATCAAAATAAGACAAGCAAATAGAAAAACTGAAGACGCGGGCGAGGGTGCCAATTTTTTCCCCGGTTGACGAAATGACTAGTTACGACTTCGTCTCTACAAGCTGGATAGTAAACTTATAGAATGACTTTTGCCAAAAGATGCTATTTTATGTGGTTGAAGTATAAGTTAGAAAAAAGTAAAAGTTAAAAAAAAAAACGTTAGATCAGAAGGCCTATATGAATAATAATAATCAGTATGTTATAATTTATTTTTGCTTAAACTGAATTTTTATAACCTATATTATATTTGTAATAACTGTTTCATCAGCATTTATGGAAAAAAAATCAAGGTCCACATTAATGAACTTGTTTATGAACCATTTAGTTTTTATTCATTTATCAAACTGACAAAGTTGTTTTATCCTTTTAATTTATCATGAACTAAATTATGAACATTAAAAGTGGTCAAAATATCAAAAATGAATCCTTAAAAGGTACAGAACTGTAATACAAATGAAAATTAAATCTTCGTGAAAGATTCATTGTTGGAAACAAACTAATTGGTATGAAAGCTTTTATCATTGTTAGTTTTTCAAGATAACTTCAAACTATTCTCCACACTTCACAATTTTATTGTATCTATATATTTTCTTTCTTTATTTCGATATAAGGTCTTTATTATATCTATATATATTTTCCTTATCCCGTTTTCAATGATAATGTTTTCATTTTATCCAGTTTCTCTATGCAAAGATATTAAGTTGCATCTTTATTTATTTCTGCAACTTATGTTTCCTTAAACAATATTTCCTCTACCAATTTTTCTTCCTCCCTTTTTTAATTGTATAAAGACGCACTTGACACCCAGAATTGTTAAATATTTACTATGTTTACTTAAATTAAAAACCCTTACAATTGTGGTAAAAGGAATGGACAATCTTCCATAATCATCATTTAATGATTTAATGTTATGTCATCCTCAAACTTTTTCCCAGTGGGATCAACAATAATTCTAACCTTGGTTGATTCAACATTAGATCTTATAACTGCAAAATAAGGTGAAAAATAATAATTTTGTATGTTACTTTTAATTAAAGGTTCCTGACATATTATACAGTCATTATATTGTTGGTTAAAAATTTTATCAAACTTTTTAAGCAAGTTATTCTTTTCCAACTTAGAAACTAATATTTTTAACCTTCCAAATCAAAAATTACCATTAGATTATTTACATCACTATCCGATATCCATAATAGCTCTACCTGTAAACCATTGTTCACTTATTTTAAAAGAATTTTGAAACTTTGCAACTAGTTCTTGATCTTTAGTAGAGTATTTTTCATTATTAAAAATACCCAAATTGTTCAAGACTAAACTAAGCAATATTTTCACACAAATGAATCTCGTTAACCTTATCATCTACTATTAAATATTCTATTAACAAATTGATATTAGTAATTAACTTATTTTTAAGGACAATGTAGTCAAATGCACACCTGCAAAATCAACCCAAACCTACATTCATAGATCATTGCTTTATTTATTTTAATAATTTAGAAGTCAAAATCTTTTATATTACTAGCACCTAGGATCAATTTAAAATTATTTCCATTGCTTGAGGAACAGATGTCTGTCAATTTGTACCCTTACTCTGTTAACATACGAGTTAAATTTAAAATTAAATTAATTTGATAACCAATGGGAATATTATCAACCACAATGGCAATTACTATATTAACAGAGCCTTCAATAAAAAATTTAACAATTTTAAAACTAGATAATTCTGTTTTGGAATTAAAACTACTAATAGTAATACTTTCATCAATTTATTCAGTTGTTAATTTTAGTGTACTTACAAATTCCTTTGTGATAAAGTGATCTTGTGAACTACTATCTATCTATCATGCAATTATATTTAATGAAATTTTTGATATCCTTACTTATTAGTAGTAATTATTATGAGAGTATTGACTTACTACCAACATTAATTAAATTGCATCCCAGATTTATTTTACTTTCAACATTTGCAGTTCCTTTTGTTACATTTTCCTTTGCTTTATTTTTAACTTTTTCCTGTTGGGGCTGTTCTTTACCCCTTTTCATTAGTTAGGCACAAAAATGACACATTATTGATTTTCCAGTTACTACTATTTTTAATAACATTTTTTACCTCTTGTTTAGAGATCACAGAGTGTTCAATTTGTTCTATGTTATTTATATACCCGTTATTCATTACCTGTTCTTTCCATCTCGCTTGGTTTTGTGTTGGTTTCATCTTCATAAATCCCTTTCCAAAATCTCTCTACTTCTTCTTTCTGAGAAGGGTTTGTCACCTTGATGGTGTCATCGCGCAGCTCTCTATACAACTTTCCTTGGTCATTCTTAAACATTTGATTCTGCTGTTTTTCTTTTTCTATCTTTTCATATCTTTTTATCTTATTTGCTTTTGCTGTTAATATCATTCTCCTACTTGCCATCGATTGTGTTATTTGGTTTCTTGGTTCTGTATTTTCTCTTCTTAATATATTTTGAGCCCTTCTAATGGTATGTTGCGATGTTATTACTCCTCTTCTATATGCATCTATAATGGACATCTCTTGTCTCAATTTATTTACTTCTTTCTGTAATCTATGTTTCCAGGGTGGTTCTTTCTTTCTTCCATTTTCTTTTTTGGGTTTAGTCACTTTGATTTCCATAAAATCTGCAACTGCTCTTGCGACTGCACAGTATAGCCTATTTATTTCCGTCAGTTCACAATTTACTGGAATTTTTCTTGGTAATACCTTGTTTGCAACTCATATATTTTTCCATTTGAAACCAATTGTGGATTTTTCTTACTCTGCATCTACCTTATAATCCAAGGATAAGGTCTTCGTCTCTGTACTTTGCAATTTTCTGAGCATTTCCTCCTCAGTACATTCATTTCCTTCTAATTGTACATTTACTATTTCATTTCCCTGCTCTCTTTCTGTCTCAGCACCTTCATCATCTAATGTGCTCTCCATTTCGTTAAGTTCCATATCTGATTCGTCCTCATCAGTTTCAACTTCATTTTTACCATTACTTTTTTTGGCTTCTGGCACATAAAGTTCTACCAACTCTTCATATATTACAGAAGCTTCTTCTATGCTCTCATATTTTTCAAAATTTTGTTTCTTTATTTCATAGTCTTCATCTATTTCTTCATTACTTTTCCTTCTTTGCTGTGTCTATCATTCTTTTACATCTTCCTTTCCTCTTCCATTAGAGCTTTCTTCATATGCATATTTGGGTTCTTGCCCTTCTCTTCCCCTTCTAAAAGTATGCTCTCGAGCATTTTGTTTTATATTTTCTACAAATACCATTGTCATTTCCATTTCATTTTCTACAATGTCTTTTGCTTGTACTTTTATTTTTTCAAGATCTTCTTTAGTTGGTAAGGTGGATTCTTCCTTACGCTTGCCGGTATCTTTATCTTTACGTTCTTTTACAAAATAAAGTATACACTGTTTTTGTTTTATCATTTCCTTCCTACCTACATTCTTTTATTTTTCAAAACATCTGTAATTCATGTAATTCATGTAAGGATGTGTAATTTTAGGTTTCCTTTATGATTACATTCATAAGAACAGTCAGAACATTTAAATAGTTTAACATTTGTGTGTGTAGTAAGCATGTGTAATTTTAGATTTCCTTTCTGATTACATTCATAGGAGCAGTCAGAACATTTATATAGTTTTACATTTTTTTTTTTTTTTTTTTTTACACTTCTCCTTAAAGGGTATTTTAACTTGGTAGCTTGGTGTCAACCGTCCCCAAACCTTGGGTCAAGGGCCAACATCCATTACTACATGCCCAGCACCAGGCGTAGGATGCTGAGGCTTTTTCTTACTATTTCTACGCTCAATTCCGATGTACGAATTTCTATTGGAAGTCTATTAAGGTGGTAATTTAGACTTGATTTGATTCGTTCCCAATGCCCCACTACTACTGGTATCACTATTACCTCTTCCACATTTCCACATTCGCCTGATTTCATATTTAAGTTGTTGATATTTTATTTCTTTTTCCCTTTCGTATAGTGATACCTTCCCATCATAGGGGACACCAACCTCGATGATGTAGCATTTGTTGGTAGTTTTATCTGTAAGGACAATATCTGGTCTATTACATGGGATATTATTATCAGTTGGGATTGGGTAGTCATACAGGATCTGGGCTTGTTCGTTATCTATTATTGATGGTGGGGTGAAATTTCTATAGTTATCCGGCACTATTTCTATATTATATTTTTTACACAATTTATAATATATAAGTTTGCATATTGTGTTGTGTCTCTCTGTATATATATGTCTATGTAGTAGGGTCTCACATCCAGATAATATGTGGATGACTGATTCTCCCTCAGCCCCACACATCCTACATCTATCACTGCAGTTCTGTTTTTCAATATGTTTCTTAAACCAATTTGTTCTGAGTCCACCATCTTGGCTGTGATTAGCATTCTTTCCTCTTCAAACCTCAAATATCCTTTGCTATTAGTTCTACTGTTTTTTCTTTATCTATGAAGGCTTTATCTAGTACTTCTTCTTTGTTTTTTTTTGCATGTTTATGATTGCGCCATTCCGTTTCATTAACTTTTCATCCTACTTGCTTTATATTTTTTTTTATTTTCTTTGTTTTATTCATTACATCTGCATCTTCCATATGCATTTCTGCATTTGTTTCTATTAGATGTTCATTGAGATAATCACTTGCTTTTTTTAGTATAGAAGTTGTTGTTGCTTTTCTTTCCTCATGTTCTTTTACCCATTTTAAAAATTTTGTACCTTTTCCTTTTATATATTCGCTTAAACCTATTATTTCCTTCTTGTGTATTTCGTCTATCATTGGTACAGCCATACCTCCTTCGTTTCTA